>JAOTRQ010061831.1:0-13472 GCA_028565875.1 Hoplisoma paleatum
AAAAAACATTTCAAAAAGCAATAAACATGTTTGTTGTTAAGAATATACGTGCATTCATTCAACATTTTAGTAGCAAACTAATTGCGATTAATTGGGATTAATTACAGACCCTGTCCCATCACTACTTTTAACATCTACTGCTAAATGAATTTCTATTTTCACTTGTTTTGTTTGGGAATATCAATATTTCTTTCATGTCTGTGGGCAGGTTGATGAAAATGTACTTCCTTTTTACTAATAGTATGGTTTTTACTAAACAATTTTACTTAATTATGTTTTCAGCTGTGTTGCATTAATAATAACTATTAGCATTGATTGCTAACTGAAATCGCCATCCAGTCATTGGGTTTATCTGCATTGTAAGCATATCTTTTAATAAGTGGCATTTAGGTGCCAAAAACCCACAAATAATTTCTGCTGAATACAGAACAAAAACAGAAAACTGTGGCTGTTTCAAAATGCACATTAAGGAGGCTCTTGGAAAAAAAGAATGGGTTGCATGGTTGAGTCAGCAAAAGAAAGCCATTACTGTGCAAATGCCACAAACCGATCTTTAATAATGTATATTAATATTACCAAAGATGTAGCTGAAAAACCAACCACACAGTTACTAATGAGAATTGCTTTCTACAGCAATCAGAAGAGTTGACGTGTCGCCAGCTCGGTGAACGTTGCTCTTCTAGAGGTATGAAGTACTAATCATGTGTTGAATGTGGTCAAAAAGATTCAAATCCTAACGTGTGATTCAATAAGATGCTCTCAAAAAAAAAAAAACAATTGGTACATGGAGAGTAAAACACATGCTACTGCTAATTTAACAATAACCATTGTTACCATCGACACAGTTACAATAAAAGAACATTTCCTTCATTTTCTTTGATAAGTTGCTGGAAAATTACTTGATATTAAATGTAATATAACCAAAAAATTACTTTTAGCATTTTGTTTGAGGAATATAAACATTTCTTTCATGTCTATTGGCATGTTGATGGAAAAAGTACTCGCTTTTACTAATATTAGTAATATTACAATAAATACAATTAGCTCTGATAGATAACTAGAACAATTTTTTCAGTTGTGTTGCTAAGTTGTTAAATGTACTTTATATTTCTATTGTATTAATAATAACTTTTAGCATTGATTGCTAACTGAAATCCTAACAAGTAACTTTCCAAAAGAAAGAACAAACCAGAACAGTTAAACCTGCAGATCAACTCTTGCTACCAAAGGGGACAACGAAAAGCCTTCTAACAAGACTACAATAAAAAGGTTTAAAAAGCTAAGTCCCAATAACTTGGCCATTAAGTGTTTATTTAATAAGAACCCCAAATGAGGAAAGTGCAGACGTTCTGGCAGGAGTGTAGAACGATCTACAGACATGTTTTGAACATGTGGTTACCTTAATATGTAAATTTTCCTTCATGAAGATGTTTAATTCCAATACAAAGTTCTATTGTTCAATTTTTAACATTATCAATTGTTACGTTTTTATCCTCAACAAGAAAACAGGTCCAACAAGCTAATCAAAGTCATTAATCAAAAATAAAATCATAGTGTGACATCATGGTTGTATTTTAATAAAGAATTTGTATTTGTCAATTTCACTTTTGTAAATATTTGCTGAAATACATCATTTGACACATTATGACCCTCCATCCTAACCATGTGTAGGTCCTCATTTCTATCAGAAGCTGTTTGAACTACATCAGTTTGACTGTTGGATCATCCATCTTGTTACCGCTCTTCCTGCCTTGGAAGACTTTTGACAGTGACCCCTACAGACCTTTATAAGAGCTCCAACTGTGGAGACTCTTACCGGGTCGTTTACATCATAATTCAGCCCAAGCTTGGATTCTTATATCTGCCTCCTTGTCCTGCTTCTAATATCAACTTTGAGGATCAAATGTTCACTCAATTTGTTCACATTATTTTATTTAGCGAAGAGTGAAATAACTTTACAGCCAGTAATTTAAATCTGATGTTCCAGACCAAACTGGACTCGTTAAAATAAAACAGCAAAAACTAACTAACAAAACTAGTTGCCTGAACAGCTAAGAATCGAATCGACTGATCCAAAAGGGGCTTTGTTGAAAATAATAGCAGCGAAAAATATAAAGGAAAATGTGCTACATGGTGGTCACAGCACATCTTGCTCTCAAATACTGAGGGTGAACTCGGTTGTTCGAGATGGTTAGCAAAACTAACAAATTGGTTGAAGAAAGAAAACAAACAGCAAATTCTAGATGATCAAATTAAAAGATCTCAAATGCTTTGATGCGGCAACTGGGAAGCGTAGAACTCCAGTTCCCATGGATGTAAGAAAAGCCAAAATGGAAAATCTGAGAGTTAAGTTGCAGTGAGTAGAGAAAATTATTAAGTGAAATATTTTTTCTCGACGTGTCCTAAATGTTTTGAAATTAGCCAAGATCCCTGGACAATAAATTCAGCCCATCATCGTGATATTGGAATGTTTCTCATAACATGATGTCCATCCTATTTATCAAATATCAAAATACTTGAAGATGTCAGGTTTTCTAATGGTAACAAAAATGTCTTTGAGACGTCCGTGTTTAAGAAAATAATGACTTCAAACACACCAGTAACCATGTAACAATAGTTCCAGACCAACAAGATGAATGTTCCGGAGTGGCCAGTCCAATCATGGACCTTCATTCAAAAGAAAACTTGAGAGGTGACGTCCAAACTCACAAAAGCAAGATGACACATTAACAGTCAGAAGCAAAAGTGAACAAACAGTTTTCTGGTCCACAACAAAGTTCAATATTATAAATGTGAGTTTGTATATTAGTGTCTGGAAATCACTTTTAAATGTTTTTGTAAATTTTATTATGTCCTTTTATGGGGAATAAACGATCTTTTGGATGTATGAACATAAAATAATGTTATATATCCACTTAACTGCTGTTATTTTGAACAGAACTGGAGATCATTGCAGTCAGAGGACTGTTGGAGGGAATCATCACAAATACAAAGAGAGACCAAGTTCCCACAACTCGCTGTTCTAAAAAACTTTGGAATGCATTTAAATGCTTATTTTTATAGTTCAAACCACAAATTTGCTTCCAGAACAATCACAGTGTAACAGCCAATGAGAAGCAGATACAGATGAATAACGCACTCTGATTGGTAGTTTTTGCGTACAGAAACATTTTGTCTGAGATCGTCCTAAAGGTTTGTTTTCATATGAAAATGTAGTTATTGTGTTAAATTGTGTTAATGTTCATGCAAACAAAAAATAAGAACTTATATTAACACTGTGTGTAAACTGCATGAAAAATTATAGTGTTATAAACAATTCTGGTAAATAATTACCATTGTAAAAAAATATAAAATCTGCAAACTTCACAGGGGTTTAGTGTCCATGTGACCTCATCACTCTTAACAATGAGAAACATAATAGCCAGCATGTTCTCCCACTCTCGGATCCGAGCTGAGGGACGTTAACACCGTAACTTCAGGGGAATTTGATTCTTCTAAAGCAGGGGTCACCAACCTTTTTGAAACTGGGAGCTACTTTTTGGGTACCAACTAATGTGAAGGGCTCCCAGTTTGATACACACTTGTGACATCACAAGTTTATAACCTTTAATGACATGTTAATAATGAATGATATTCATCTATGTGAAGATGCTGATCATTTCAATCATTTTCAACAATAATTTAACAAGGTAGGAAACCACGGGCACCACGTTGGTGACCCCAGTTCTAAGGGTTTCCGTGGAGACCACTCATGAACGCCCTCGTCTGAGGGTATGTAGAGACGTTTCCTCGTTACTGTAGTGATGGTCTGTGTGTGTTTTAATACTGAATAAAATAAATGTTTATAGGAACCACGTACACAAGTGAGCACCGAAGGGGGTTTTGTTTAGCACTGAATCTCGTGCTCCTCCTCTTCCTCTTCTTCCTCCTCCTCTTCTTCCTCCACCTGAGAGTCCAGGATGCACTGGTGGTTCTGCAGGTTGTAGCTGCGGGTGAAGCTCTTGGTGCAGCGCGGACAGCGGAAGGGCTTCTCGCCGGTGTGAACGCGCTGGTGCCGCTTGAGGTTGCTCTGCTGGCTGAAGCTCTTGTCGCAGTGCAGGCAGTCGTACGACCTCTCACCACTGTGAATGTGCTGGTGTATCTTCAGGTTGCTCTGGTTGTTGAAGCTTTTGCCGCACTCGGCACAGGTGAAGGGCTTCTCGCCTGTGTGAACACGCCGGTGGATCTGGAGCGAGTTGGCGCGGTTGAAGCACCGCCCGCAGTCCGGGCACTCGTAGGGCTTCTCGCCCGTGTGAATGCGCTGGTGCTTCTGGAGAGAGTTGGCGCGGTTGAAGGTTTTCCCGCAGTCCAAGCACTCGTAGGGTTTGTCACCGGTGTGAATGCGCTGGTGGATCTGAAGCGAGCTCGCCGCCATGAAGCTCTTCCCGCAGTCCAAGCACTCGTAAGGTTTCTCTCCAGTGTGAATGCGCTGCTGCTTGGAGCCTCCGTCGCTCGAGCTGCTTCCGTAGACAGAATACTGATAGGGCTTTTTTCCGGTGTGAATGCGCTGGTGCTTGGAGAAGGAGCCGCCGTCACTGAAGCTCTTGCCACAGAACGAGCAGCGGTACGGCTTCTCGCCGGTGTGAATGCGCTGGTGCGTCTGGAGGTTGTCGGCCCGGTTGAAGCTCTTGCCGCAGTGCGAGCAGGAGTAAGGCTTCTCGCCGGTGTGAATGCGATGGTGCACCCGGAGCTTGCTCTGGTTAGTGAAGCTCTTGCCGCACTGCGAGCACTGGTAAGGCTTTTCGCCTGTGTGAACGCGCTGGTGCTTAATTAAAGAGCCCATGTCGATAAAGCTCTTGACGCAGTACGAGCACTGGTATGGCTGCTCGCCATTGTGAGTGCGCTGGTGCTTTTGGAGCGCACTCCAGTAGCTGAAGCTCTTGCCACAACCAGAGCAGAGGAAGATCTCCTTCTGCCTCCGGCCGGAGCCCCCGGGGTATAGCAGCTCACTGCCCGAGCTGCCGTTGGGCATCACACTCCTAGGATCCGAATCTCGGGCTCCCAGGAGGGTTTCCTGGGTGATGTGGTGGCATCTCCTGATGTGTTTCAGGAGATGCGACTCGGAGGAGTACGAGAGTGGGCACAAGGAGCAGGAGAAGACCTGCAGCAGGGACTCCTGCAAGACTGTCAAAGACAAAAGAAATTGTCATTACAATTCAGCATCAGGGCCGACTCAATAGCACTCCTGTAGGTCTGATACCGGTACTGCACGACGAAGGCTCATTTATACTGAAGCCCCTCCACAGAGCCTCTGCGCCACCAGTCTTACACCTCCGACATGTTCTAGCTACACGTCGAAATGATGCACACCACAAGGGGGAGCACTATAGCATCAAAATAATGCATTGCACACACTTGTAGTTGAAGTCGTCTCTCCCTGTAAATGTTGGTGCTTCTACGTTTACGATTCGACATTTTAAATCGTTCCTTGTTCCAGTCAGGTCAAATAAAATCTACAACAACCATGTTTGTCATTCTTGAAGGTCAACATAAATGTGACAGAACCTTCACAAACTCGACGCCCCCTAGTGTTGTAGTGGAGAATTACTTTGCAGTGCATTTTCAACCACAAGTCGATACAGAAAACAGTTTCATTTTTATAACTTAACAAAAACTTATTACGTCATGTTAAAAACTAGAAACTGAAGTATTTTTTGAGTTTCTGTTATTAATTTAAACAATGTATTTATCTTTCTGAAAAATCTACACAATAAATACTAAATAAATGTTTTGTGTTGGGTAAAAATTCTAAAAAAAAAAAACAATCCAAGTAAAGTTGGTATTGATTCTTGCTGAATTGTTATATGATGGTTCTATTAAGTCGTCACCTTGTCCTACCTGCCCAGGCGTCTGCAGACGGTAAATGGCTGTAGCTTAATCTGGTGTAAAGTATCTCCAGGTTTTATTATTGATATTTATGTCCCTGTTAAAAGAATAAATAAATACGAATACATAAGTGCAATGGTCTGCACTGCAGAGCCATTGGATACGATGGGACGAGGTCCAACGAGGCAGCACAAATGCATTCATCTTTATACACATTAAACATGGATCATAAAAAAATTCAGGCTCGTGTATGTGGTGTGTAGAAGAATTTTATATCTAATATGTGTGTTTAATTTGTATTAAGCATTGTAATCATGTTAAGGTTTTCTGAATGTCAAAACGACATCAAAGTTTCAGTTTGGCGTCGGCCTGTAGTCGCCTCCAGATTGCAAGAAAAGTAGAAACATTTTTATTTGAAGATAACATTCCACAATAAGCAGACAGTATGAGTAAGGTAAAAACTAATCAGAATGAAAACCAATTCCTAATATGGTAATGCTGAGTGAGTTTCCCGGTCCTACAGAAGCAAACGGACCACCTCTAGGGGGTATAAGAACCACGTCTGGGGTCAATGATATTCAGACATCTGTCTCAATCTGACTAGGCCTAAAAGAAAAGAATCTTCTTTAGGATTATTTCAATAAATAAACTCTTCGTCATTAATTATCTTAACTTTAAGTCTTTTCCATAACAGATGCGACGTGTAACCTTGTCCCATCAGTTCAAATAGAACGATGCTAACTTATAGAATTTGATTTTTTATTTATTTAAGGTTTGCTCAATTACATTTAGAATGTCTAGAGGGGGCAGTAACACTAGAGGGCAGTAATGAGCAACCATGTCCAGATCATTGGGCATCACGAGCCACGGTGTCCGGAAAGCACACAAGGAGACTTCAGTCAATTCAGGCAACCTTCCAATCATGAGTTCACTTCTCCAACACAACCGGTCGCGATTATTTTAACATGCTGATGGGGGGATGATTTGAGATAAACTTCAGAACCTGTTCATTTCAGAGGAGTCGAACGTTTAAACGTGAGAAGTGGACGTCTTACTGAGGTCATGTGGATCTCCAGGAGCATTTTGGAACTCCTGCTGGTCCTCAGGGGCGACATCCTGTACATCTTCTACATCCTCCACGTCTTCTACATCCTCCACATCTTCTACATCCTCCACATCTTCTACCGGGGATAACGTTCCTTCACCTAGAATGAATAAAAGTAATTGTTAAAGTAGAAATGTGTGGCTTCACCAGAATGTTCAGTCATCGGTACTTTGAAAGATAAGTTGGTACCAATCAAAGGTTTGGAGACACCTCGTCATCCAATGTTATTTTTAAACTACCAAAAATGTTTGCACCTCTATTTGCTTTGATGACAGCTTTGCATGTTGCACTCGAACATTAAGCTACAGCTCTGCCTTCACTCTAAGGTCCAACTCATCCCAACTGGGATTAGGTCAGGTGATCATGGAGAACAGGTCATGTGACCGGACACACCATCACTATCAGCTCTAACATAGTTTGCTTGTAGAATGTAGAACGTGGATTAAATCAAGAAGAACTGGTGCTGTAGACACGTGGAGTTTTACTCACAATCGTAACCTTCATCCTCCGCCTCCTCGTCCTTGATTATGACCTTCAGAATCTCCCCATTCTGGAGATCCGAGGCGGTCACATGTCCCTCGTCCTCCCATTCCGGCGAACCATCAGGATCAGATTCCGAACCGTAATCAGGATCCGGAGTACGAGCGGGACTGAACGATCGCCGTCCCACTTCCACTGGATCCATCCTACAAGATCTGTAGCGTGGAACAGGAGGTGGAACGGGAGGTGGAACAGGAGGTGGAACGGGAGGTGGAACAGGAGGTGGAACATGGAAACACCAGAGATGTTAACAGATGAAGAATCGATTCATCTTAATGTTTGTTCAACTTAAATGATTCTAAATCAGGGAATCGATTCTTTATGATTCTTTGTGAATCGTTACATTTCTGATCGTAACAGCACACAAACTTTGTTGAGACTTTCTATACTCAGGAATATGTGACATTCATTTATTTTATTTATTGTGATTGTTTAGAATCGAGTGTTGAGTTGATCGAATCGAACTAAATAACCAGCCAAGTAACCAACCAACTAACTAACTTACCAACTAACCAACCACCAAAATAATTAACCTACCAAACAGCCAAGTAAGTAACCGACTGACTTACCAACTAACCAATCAACAGCCAAGGTAACCAACAGGCTTACCAACTAACCAACAGAGTAACTAGCTAACTAACCAAGTAACTAAATAACCAATCAACTAACCAAATAGCTAACCGACCAAACAAACAAATAATTAACCAACCAACCATGTAACTAACTAACTAGCTAACAAAGCAAAATAACTAAATCACCAAACTAACCAACCAACCAAAAGCTTTATAAACTAGCCAACCAAGTAACTAGCCAACTAACCAAGTAGCCAATCAAGTAACTAACCTACCAACTATGTATCTAAATAGCCATCCAACTAATAACCAACAAGCCAGTCAACTGACTAACCAAGCTACCAACAAACCAATTAATCAGCCAACCAACAGCATAACTAACAAATCACCAAATTAACTATCTAACTAAGTACCTAACTAACCAACTAACTAACCAACCAACCTAGTGCAGATGCCTGGGCCATGTTTACATCACGTGACCTTGATTAAATAAGCTGTTTAGAAGTGTTTAGTTTTAACTTAACGATTTATTAAGATATAAAAGTTTCCTTTAACCGGGTTTATAACTGTGGAAATAAAACTGCTAAAATAAAACAATAATATGAAACTGTTTAGTGACAAGACAATGAACACTGAATCGGTTCGTTCGAATGAATCGGTTGATCAGAAGTGAATCGCCTGTGGTGTGAACTGTTAGCGGAGCCGCTAGCGGTTCATGTATAATAAAAATAAACGCGCTAAATCTGGCCCAGTCCTCGCTGTGATGCTTTATGGCGCGTCCTGGTGTTATTAAGGACGAACGTGTGTTTAATAATGAATGCGTGAGGAAGAAATGAACACGTTACTCACCGATGATTCAACTGCGCGAGCTTTGTTGTCGTGGCTCGTTCACACTGACGAACTCTCGCGGGAAATCTCGCGAGATTTGGTCCCGACAGAGCGAGAGTGGTTTCACAATAAAAGTAAATCAAAAGTCATTCATTCACTTTATTATTAAACACCGATCAGGGTCGCGATGGGGGTGAATATCAGGACGAAGGCTGGTACACACACACACACACCCACACACACACTTATTTAAACTGACTGCTTTTCTCTGTACTGTGAACACCCATTGGAAACCTAGATATAGGGAGAACATGCAAACTTCACACAGAAAAGACCCAGATAACATTTTTATTCAAAGTGACTTACAATCACAACTGAACACCATTTTGATTAAGTGATCAAGGGATAAGGGCCTCGCTTAGGGGCCCAACTGTGGTAACTTGGTGGTAGTGAGGCTTGAACTGGCGACCTTCTGATCTCTAGCACAATACCTCAAGTAAATGTTCATCGTGTGGGGGGGGGAAGACTACCTTCTGAGGCCTATCCCGGTCTGTCGCGGTGCACCGGGCGACCTACCGTGCAACAAATAGGACAGTAACGACTTAGTTGTTAATGCACTGGGAGGTCAACGGTTCAAGCCCCACTACCACCAAGTTGGACCCCTAAGCAAAACCCTTGTGATTGTAAAGGTTGAGTTTGGCCCCTGGGCCCTAAATCGGACCGTCCTATACTAGACCAATACCACACCAAGTCTTTCACATCTGTATGTCTCCTGCAGGTGTTTCTGTAAATAAAATAAATGTCCAATGTGAGCTATTTATTGTGTTTAAATCACTTCCTTTAATCACAATGTCATGTGATTAAAGGAAGTGATTTAAACACGATGAATACTTTCACTTTTACCGACGAGATTACAGAAAACAAACCGAACCAGCAGCAACAAAAGACAAGACGCACCTCAGGTAAAGTATATTTATTTACTTCCTTCATGATTTCTTTAATGATATGAAACATGAATGCAGATTCATGTATAGATTCATCATCGATGGTTTATATCGTCACTTCTCCACTGGTAAAGATTTTGTTTGTTTGTTTTATGACATGCAGATTTTGAAAATAAGAGAAAAACACCGGCAGACAGATTTTGTGCTCGTACTCAAGCAAAACCACGAGAGTTTTAATTCACCTGAAAGTTTGCCTTCTTACTTTTATTTTAACATGTGGTGTTGGGATCATCAGGTCTGTCCAACCTGCTTTGCTTTTTATTTGTGTTTCTCACACTCACATAAGAAAACTTTCTGTGTTAACGCTAAAATATATTGTCGAAATCTGACAGAAGGCAAGTCGTAACAAAGGGCTGCATTCCGATTTACATTCTAAACGCCCTGTTGATGTAATATATCAACTGTAGACGCCCTGTACTGTAATATATTAATTTTACACTGTAAACACCAAACTCCACTGCTGGAATGGGACGTTGTAAGAGGACAAATTGTCAAACTATTTTTAAGATTTTAGGAATCTGTTTGTTTATTAGGATTACAACGTCATGTTTTACACTTTGATTACATTTCTGCTACTTAGCTTTTACATTTTCAGCATTTAGCAATTGGAGACAGAAGAAAAACTAACTGCAACAGAACCACAAGAAGATCTTAGAATTTCCTCAAATATAGAAACTGTTTAGGTCCAGGATCTTCTCTCGAGCGATTGTAATTCCTCTTACAAGATATTTTTTTGTTATTATTTGCTTTTAGTTTTAAACCTCTTTCTCAAGAAAGACCAAATCTCAAGAATTGTAATTTTTTTTAATAATGTAATTATTCCTATGATAAGCACTTTAAATTGCTGTTGTCGTCACGCCAGACTCGCTCCTAATCTGGATTTATTCTGGTCAAAACATCAGAAAAAAGATTGTGTATTGCTTGAAACTTGTGTAATGAATCAAAATTTCCTGTCCTGGATACGACCAAGGGTTTAAAAAACATGATGTTAAAATGCTAAATATATAAATTACCACACGACTTAACAAAAGGTTTTAATTTCACAAGTAACCTGCTGCAACGTACAGCATTGTTGCATTTTATAAAAAGTGTTGAGCACTATTGAAAACGGGTTAAAACAGAAAAGCACATCAGTGAAGCAGTGCAGCCATTCCACATGGAAACTAAAAGAAAATTATTTTATTCATTAATTCATCCATCATACAGTGTTACCAGTGCTGTTAATGGTGGGACACACACTGGACCAATACAGATAAACAAACTCACAACACAATTTCAGTATCTCCTATTAACCTGACTGGATGTGGATATGTATATTTGAACCCTACGATCTAACACTCATGAACCAAAGCGCCTCTAGTGGGCAGTTCTGAAATTAGCTGTAACATGCTAAGACATGCTACAAGAAGACGTGTTACAAATGTTTGCAATTTGTGGATCAAACCAACTCGTCTACAGCCTTTTTATCAAATGATAATATCGCGCTACTCTTCTCTGATCACTGGGATCAGCAGTCACTGACATCGACTGACCATTTTCCTGACTGACACAATTCAGCACTAATCATAACTATAATACAGACCGATCATTGTATAGTTTAGGTATAAAGACAGATTTTTGTTACCAGTCTGTGACCTTTTCATCCAAACATCACACTAACCAAGTAAAATGTGACTTCAAGGTTTGCTCAGCAAAATGGACAAGAAACAAGCTCAAAATGTAGCAAATATCATGAATGGAATGTGGAGTAACTAGAAACAACAATCAGGACGATGGGTAAGAAATCGAACTGATCCTTAGTGTCTGTGTTATATCATCAGTGCGTTAATAATTTCATTGTTTTATTACAGCACATCAGAAGCTGACATTGGTGCTGTTTGGAAACGCCTCTGCAGTCGAGTTTGGACCTGAAAATCTTCTCCTTGGACCAGATGAAGCAGTTTCAGGAAACGTTGACGTCTCTCAGATCGTCGCCGTATCGAGAATCGTATCAGGACAAAGTGTCTCCGTCATTAACCTGCTCGGCCTGCAGGAGTCCGACCTCTCCCAACACACTGTGGACGGTTTCATCAGTGAGATCGTGAATAAAAATGAAATCCACACTTTTATCTTCGTGCTGTGTCAGCTAACAGATACAGATAAAGCTGCACTACAATGGCTGGAGAGAATATTTGGGAAGGAAGTTTTTTCTCGTGTGATAATGCTCTTCACTTACGAGAGCCATGAGAAGTGCGACACCATCGTAGACGACTTGAAGAAGAACCCGACTCTGGAACAGCTGATGAAGAGATGTGGAGGCAAATACCACACCTGTAGCAAGAGCATGAACAACCAATCAGAGATGAAAACACTGCTGGAGAAGGTAGATCAGATAACAAAGTCCTGCTACACTGCTGAGATGTACAACACAGCAGTAAAGACCAGAACTGTAGAAGACAAGAAACAAGAGCAAGAAGGTAAACTGTTTATTTTGGTACATTTTAAACCATCTATTGTAATATTTATATTTGGTATTTTTATATTTTCATTGTTTAGCCTTACAGTCTTTGGAAGTTGCAAAGTCTCCCAGCATCGAAAACAAAACAGATGATGAAGAAAAGGTAACAATCATTTACAGACAGTTATAACGAGATACAGTAACTTCATTGCCATCAGTTTAAACACGTTTTCTTTTAATCACCTAACTAATATTTGGTATTTCCACAAAAATCATAAAACATATTATGTTCCTCACACAGTGTAACATTCATATAAACAAGTAAACATCACACAAACACAGACAAAAGAACACAACAGGATCAAAAAACATGCCGCAATTCTATAAGGCTGTTTTATGACAACCTCAACTGTAAAAAAGCGCTTTGACTAAACTACATGCTAAGCTAATGTTTACCGGTGGGGAACTACTGAAATTGGCATTTCAACCTTCTTCGTAAATAGAAAATACAAGGGCCAAACAGAGATGAATTATCTTAATAAAAATTACTAAAACAGAATTATATTTACACAATATTTGTAAAGTGTTTATAATCCAAAATGCAAATCTATTGACTTTACAGGCAGCAGAAGGAGGACAAAACCAACAAGCGAGATCTGAAAAACAAGAGAATATTAAACAACTGTTCAGAAGACTCAATCTTGGTGATCGACACACACTGAAAATAAAAGATGTTCTTGCAATTATAGAAGTGTCGTTGAAATGCCATGAACCCTGTGCTGAAAAGGATTTGGTTCATACTTTTCTACAAAGACTGCTGATAATGGATTATAAAGCACGGTACATTCCACGTAAATCTTTACGGTCACTGAAACCAAATGGCACTGAAACCACAACTGAACACAAACTAGCAGCAAGCAAGAATTTGTATAAAAGTTTTCGCAAAAGAAAAGAATCAATGAAAGGTAGAGCACCAGAACAGTCTCAGATTCATCCCATGGACATTCAGATGGCCACTTTTTACAGTTCAGACAACTTTCTTCGACAGTTAATGATAACTAAGCTTTCACAATGCCAGTACGCTGTTCCTCTAATCATTCCAAACCCTTTTACTGGGGAAA
>JAOTRQ010061841.1:0-13471 GCA_028565875.1 Hoplisoma paleatum
GTCGACCAATGGAATTTGGCTGACTAGTAATTTTTTCGGTCGACCAACGAATAATCGATTAATTGCGGTCAGCCCTAGTAATTAGTATCATCTTCAGATTGCAATTATAACAATTGGTAGATAAATATAACGTGTTATAGGAAATGCGCTTGATTAATAGGAATGTTACTTGAATAATTTCTTGATAACAGGTCTCTGTGGTACGATTGAGGTTTGTACGCTGTTATTTTGAACGTGCTCTCGTGTCACGTCTCACTTTATTTACAAAATACAAAAAAAAAACAATATCCGGAAGAATTAAGAGGCTCTGTTGCTACAAATTGCCAAAAGAGTCCACAAGAGGATAAAGATTCAATTTCCTTCCACAGGAGATCCAATTTAGCTCACAGCTGGACTAAAGGATTGAGTTTGTGCGGGTGGATTTCTGTGGTTCTGGATCTTGGGATTTTAGTAAATTCGTGGACACGACGTGTATTTGTTACACCTCTCGAACTCTCGGCGGGAAAGCTTAACGTGATCGTGCGTTCACCCTCCCGAGCGTGAAATGAATCGGGCTTCCTGTGTTGATAGGCGTGTGGGAAAATACACTAACAACAAAAGCAGTGGGTCCTGAGCCCAACCCCAAAAAGATTTCCCTGACTGATTAACACCGACTGAAGCACAGAAAACTCAAGGAACGGAGGCCAAACGTGAGGACAAATGTTCTCAAGACGACAGCTAGCATATTTTAATTAAAAATAAACAACAATACATTTTATTTACGGTGGCTTAGTAGTCAGCACTGTTGCCTCACAGCCAGAGGTTCTCGGGTTTGTTTCCCGGGTCGATCCGGTGCACATTCTCCCCAATTAACTTGTGGGTTTACCCCGGTTACTCTGGTTTCCTCTCACAGTTCAAAGACACGCAAGTACGGCAAATTGAACACTCAAGGACACTCAAGGTTTTCTCCCGGTGCTCCAGTTTCCTCCCACATTTTAAACTCGTGGACTGATGAGACATGTGTCATGAATACACACTCGTGTGTCCATCATGAAAGTGTAAAACGACATTGAAATCCTATTAAATCAGATATTTAAGGCAATCCTCCGCGTCTCCGCTATCAGCTTCACCTCGCCTACATGTGTAAAATACTGAGACCGTTCCCCTCCAGTTAGATCCACATAAAGCTGCATGCGTTTTCCAGATGTTGCTCAGTAAAAGCTTTAACGACCCTTGGTAGCCTATAAAGTGAAAGATCTAGTCTGTAACGCCGGCTACACAACACACACTGAGCTACTTATCAGTGCTTATCTTTAAACCCGACTATACTAAGATCATTTAAACTCGACGTAATTCCAACACACAAAATTCTGCCTAGTTTTCATCATTTATTTCCAAGACCAGAAACGTAACGATACACTCAACCCACGATGTATATACTGCATTCGATGGTTTTTTTTAAACACACGCATAGAAATTGGAACACAATCCGTGCAATAAAACACACATTTATATACACTAGGGGGCAGCAGTGAGCACACGTGCCCGGTAACACACGGTGGGCATCCTTTAGCCTAAGCACATGGGGAGCAGTTAAAGGTTCGGTGCTTTCATATCACAAACCTAGTTCTCTAAAAAACCAGACCACGACTGCCTTTTATTTATCGAAATGTAGCACTAGCGCCCTCTGCTGTTTAATGTGAATATTCCAGTCCGGAAACATAAATACCGTTTTGAATCATGCATAAAATGAATCGATGGTCACATGTTTCTCGTGCATGATCTCTGTAGCATGACCTCTGTGGCATGACCTCTGTGGCATGGTTCTTACCTCCTGACCCTCTTTGTCATAGCGGTTGTGAGCGTGTTGAGCCACCGTGTGGAGAAACTCCAGCAGCCGGTGCAGCGTGTCGCTGTTACAGGGTGGAAGCAGGTAAACCAACAGCTGGGTGACGATCTGCTGGTCTTCTGAATCCAGCACTAGAAAACATCCCATCCACACGTCATCACACTGACCAGTGGCCGAGTCGACATGTACCGTATTCTTCAGACTATAAGAGGCACTTAAAATTCTTTCATTTTTCATTTCATCGACAACGTGCCTTTTAATTTTAGTTGTTTGGCCTTCGTTAAATTGGCGTCATAGCCGGAGTTGTTGAATATTGAGTCGTTTGGTTTCCTAGGTTCTCTGTTCTCAAATCTTGTTGATTAGTCCAGTGTAAGTAAGTAAATTTATTACCGTAAAGTTTGTAATTTTCTTTTTAAATGGACAGTGCGCTTTATATTTCGCTGCGTCTCATGTATGCATTCGGGTTGTGTTTACTGACCTCAGACTGATGTGATGTGATGTACAGATTGAACTGGTGGATGATTTTATCTGCTACACGATTAAAATCAAGCACTGCTTTGTTTAAGCTCTGAAGCCGCACCAGTTGTCGGATTGTTGGAGGATTTGTTACAGTTCCTGTATTCAGGACTTTGGTGTGTATTTGATGGATCACGTCTGTTACTTCTGTCGTTTCCTGACTCGTTTTTTTTCACAGTCTCACTAGTCAACTCACTTTATCGCAAGGACCACAACTCCCAGAATGCACCTCATCTGCCAGCGCTAACCACTTAGCCACTGCTGGTCATCGCTAATCGCTGATACCGGTGGTTTAGGACCCACAATCCTGTTTAAAGTTTGATTCTAAATAAACCTGCTGGATGTTTTTTACGAGAGCCGAATCGAATCTGTGTGTGGGTGTGTGGGGGGGGGGGTGCTCTGGCCAGAATTCTCTCACATGTGGTGCTGATAAAGGCCGTGTAGAGCTCTTTGGTGAGCAGCGGGTCGGCCATGTCACGCAGGAATTCCTTCAACAGCGCCGCCACGTCATGGACGCTGAACTCCTCATCCAGCGGCACGTCCACGCCGTGATCGAACTCCTCCCGCAACTGTTACGTAATGCAGAATAAAGCAAGTTTTTACACATCATGCACAAACAGACACGGGTCCGGATATCATGGAGGGTTTGCTTGGATAATATTATAACAAATACACACATGATGAATTATTTAATAATTTAAAAGATTATTCAACGCCAAATATTACCCTTCAGTGGACGGATCCGTTACCATTGACTAGCTGATTTATAATAAATCACATACATTTATTTAAGATTACATTTCTAGATTTAATCCTTTTAATTCAGCATTTAATAAGTGAAGTCTCCTTTTAATGAATTTATCGATTGAATTATACAATACTGTCACAAAAACCCTCTATAGTATAGATACATACAGTATGTGTGTGTATAAATATTGCTTATAAGCACGTGATGTATATTCTTTGTTATTCTGGTTGTAATGAGATGATTGGCCTCGTCGTTGTTTTATCCGTGGGTTGTAAAATTACACCCCTGACCTTCGCCGTTCGTCAAACGGGTTCTCCTCACGCTCCTCGCTTTTCTGCTTTTTCTGAAATGGGATTCGGATGCTTGCTGGGACGGTGCGATATCTGTTTACGCCTTCGAGACGTGAGATCATTCTTTCGAGATAAACATTCTTTCTTAACTTATTTTAAAAAAATCACTAAGGACGCACAAGAAAAGTCGTGAACGGATGAGGGATGATTACGACGAGTGTGTTGTGGAATGATAAAGTCATGAAGTCGGTGGTGTTCTGCTTCATCAGCATAAATGAATTCGAGTCTCATTGACATGGATCCTCTCGCACCCGCTACACCTGAACTCCTTTGTTTTGAGTCTAAACAGCAGCGGGGTGATTGAGAACGTATCCGATCTGACAGCAAATGTCAAGTACAGAGACAAAGTCGAAAACAAAACAACTTATATAAGCAATAGTAGCAACATGCACAATACACTACTGCCAAAAGTATTCGCTCACCCATACAAATGATTTCCGAAGTGTTCCGATCATTTTCATGGTTACCGGTGTATAAAAATTAGCACCTCAGCCTCACAAACATTGATGAAGGTGTGTCGCTTTCTCAGGATCTGAGTAAATTTCAGCGTGGAGGAGGAACCGTGACAGGATTCCACCTGTAACATGTTACATGGGTGTACAGAGTCTGGTGAGGATGAAACTCGAATCGTCCTGATGCACAGAGTCCTGAACCCTCAACACCCCCCGATAGAAACACCCCTTGGGATTAATTAGAATGGAGACAGACAGCCGGGTAATCAGTATTGTGACATCATAAATGCACTTCTAGTGCGAAGAACGGTAAAAAATCCCCATAAACACACTCCTGAACCTTGTAGACAGACGTCACCGGAAAAGTCAAAGCTGTTCTAGGGTGTAATATCTACGGTATATTAAAACTTATGGTTTAAGAACATGATGTGACTTAAACTCATATGTGAGTCAAGGCAGGTGAGCGAATACTTTAGGCAATATAGTGTATATTAACATTTTTGTGTGTGTTTATCCGACACTTAATCCAAATCGATGTACAATATTCTACAAAAAGCAATGGTGGGGCTTAAAACAACAACTTTACCATTACTAGTCCAGATCCTTAAATGCTGGACTACAACGACCCCAAGTTGAAACCTTTTGGGCCCCTGAGCAAAGACCATCATTGTAAGTGACTTTAGATAAACTTATTTGCAATCAATTTAAATCGTTTGGTACCCCTGAACTAGGTCATCAGGTTTAGTCCCGGTGTTTAGATGCTTACCTGTCGCACTCTTTTCTTCGAGCTTCCCACTCTAAAGATGCCCACCGTCTGCAGACCTGTAGAACATTCTGGTTCCGTTAGATGCCCTGTACCCAGTTTCAATCGGATTTAACTCCGTACGGTGCGGAACGGTTTGTAGCAAGCGTACCATACTTCTCCAGATGCTGGCAGCAGCTGTCCAGGACACGTGGGACCTGTCGATAGATGGGGTTCAGGCTCAACCTCTTGTCCTGCTGCTTCTCCTTCTTGTTGGCCGTCTCGGCCGGCAGCGAGAGCTGAAGAGCCTCCAGCAGGCGGGACTGGTTGTCGTCTAGATCCGTGATGGAGTCCACCGACATGCCGCCCTGTACGATGGAACAAAAGAATCGTTTATTGGTCTTACACTGGGTGCCCTGCGTGATATTTTTAACCCTCTAGCAGGCGCTACAGAGCCCTGCACACAAACTCAGTTTGAAAGCGCAGATGCCTTAATGTACTAAATTATACACACATCTATCATGCATTATTAAAAGCAAGACAGTAAAAAAAAGAACCTGCTTTGATTTAAATAGTTAAATAATTGTTAATAATTATAGTATAGTACAGCTAATAATAATAATATAGTACAGCTAATAACCCCTGATTTAAAGACGGGAGGTACTTTAAAATTTGCGTAAGTTCCTCACCCTCCTGCGAGCGCGAGGCGCCGCCTCGGGCGTGTTGGACGACGTCGACTCATTGGCCGTTTCCGAGGTGGAGCTGAGCGATGAGTTGCTGCTGGAAAGTTCCTTGGTGGGACGGCGGGTGGCGAACTGCAGGATGGAGGAAACCAGGTCACTCGTGTCTCTCTGCTCCTCTCGCTGACCTTCCTGCCGCTGACGTAGCGTCCGGTCGTTGGTAATCACTTGTGATAAAGGGATTCCGAAAGCCTGGGGTGTGTTTTCTGTGATCGTGCGAAAGAAAGATTTGTAAAAAAATTAGCGTACTTAGGAAGACTCGTGACACACGGCAACCCAGTCGGTACATTGTTACACATCTACACACACCAGAGGGCAGCAGTGAGCCCACATGACACAGAAGACATACAATTATTAGTCTGTTATTAACCTAACGAAGATTTCATTCTACAAAAAAGAACTTACAAACGACACCAAAATGTTTGTGTTATAGGCTTAGTGTGGAGTTTGCATGTTCTCCCCAGGGATGTGTGAGTTTCCTGATTTCATCCTACAGTCCAAAACCATTGCAGTCAGGTTAATTGAAGATACTGAAATTGTTCTGTGTGTATGCATGTGTGTGTGTGTTTGTGCTTGTTTAACTGAGTACCCCTGCAAAACCTGTTCAGGTGTTTAGTGTATTCGCCCAGTATGTGTCCCACCGTCGTGCTACATCCAAACCATCCTCCTGTTAGTGTAAACAGCTGGATAAATGAAATAACAGGAGCCACATGTTGAGCGTTCATACCCCCCACCCCCCTACCCCTCCAAAAACGTTTCAGACAAAACACTGAACCCCACGCTGGGAGGAAAAACGCCCGTCTGTAAACCAGACCTGCAACTCGACAACATCTAATAAGACGGATCATTTCAAAGAGTTCCAGCTCGTAATGAAAAGATCTTTAAATCAAACCAGTTCAGCCTCGTAAAACCAGTCAGAAAATAATGCAAAAGCTGAAGGAACAGGGTAATGAGTTAGAGATCAGAAGGTCATCGGTTCGAGCCCCACTACCAACAAGTTGCCACTGTTTTGCCTCCTTAGCTAAGCTAATATGCATATAAAATATAAGCATATTACATCTATAATTAGAACATATAAAATATATAATATTCTGCTTAATAAAGGCATGGAAACTGTTCAAAGTAATATTCTGCTAAATAATGTAAATATAATATTCAGATTATTATTATTGCCTCTGTATATCTATATCATCTATATAATCTGTTTTCGAGATTATTATCTGACTGGATCTGAACTCTGGACTGAAAGTTATGTCCATGCTGCGTCTCCTAAACATTAACTGAGTGTCCACAAATCAAATAATACAACAAGTTTCAAGACACAAACGTATCGAATGATGTTTTCTGACCCAAAAACGAAGACGTACAAACACGTCCTTTAATAACGAGTGGATCCGGGAACCATAGCAACACTCTGACGGTTATGAGTGATGATGTTAAAACGTGGGCAAGCCGGAGGTTCCCTTCTGTTTTAATTCTTTTTCCCCTGAAAACTGCAAACCCTGCCAAATCCGCAGCTCTCATCAGAGCCACCATCCCTTACAAGGAGAATTTTATTTGATACATCTCTAAATTTATCTCGCTACTAAATGGCTTGATATTTCCATGACATTTTACTAGAACAAACTCGAATAAGATCCGGTACCTTTGTCTTTATTCTTCTCTTTAGCCAGCGAGTCCAGCTTCCTCCGCAGGGACTTCTTTCTCTTCTGGCAATCTGAAGACACGTGTGCAGGATTATTATACAATTGGACGAGGGTCTGGTGTCAGTATTGCCAGGTGATAAGTGGTACTGAGGAAAATCAGGACGTTATTACATCACAATAGAACAGAAGTCAAAACGGTTCATTTATCATCGTTTATTTATGGAGTGTTTATAGGAGACTCACACGAAAATACAAAAATATCACGCAAAAAGTGAATTCTGCATATTATGTCCTCTTTAAGAAGCGCTCAAATAGGAACAGATTTAGTTGAGGAAATTCTTGGACAACTTGACTCACTGATTTAATCACAAAATGTATTCGTAGATCAACAGACGAAGCTCATCGTTTTTTTATATACACGGTTTCTTTTAATATCATTATTATTAATAATAATAATATTATGACATCACATTTCTGCACAGTCAACCTAATGTGTGTTCATTTTCTCCCCTTGTAAAAAGTGGTGGATTATTTATTTGAATAAGACGCTCCTGGTAATAAGAGATTTACGAAAGATTCTGTAAATATTTAAGTACAGTTATGAATTCTGGTGGTCGGAGAGGAAAACGATCTTCTAATAATGAAGCGTTTAAAATAAAAACATCACAGTTTCATTTATAAAAGTACGAAATAGTTCCAAAATCAAATCAGTAAACTTATATGACACGTACAGCACAAATACTCCATCATTTGTGTTTATGTCTGACGTACCGAAGACCGGACAGGAACGCCTAAAGGTCCGTACGTGGCCCGCAGGCCGTTAAATAATCTGTCTTATAAACAAAATCTGGGCAATCATCTTGCTCACTCACACAAGACCAATCTAAAAGTGCAGAAACGTCCCTCAGATCCTTCACATGCTTACATATCGACTACTGAGATGCTTTTAAGACCAGACTAGTAAAGCTAAGTTGTGAAAGACTGAGATTTTTCTCTCAGCCCACCGCCTCACCAAATCACTGTTTTCTTTTCTCTCTTGGCCTCTCGAGGGTTTGTTTTCACCCGGGAGAAGCGCGGAGCTCGAGACGCTCGTCCAAATAAATCATCCCCCATCAAACGTCCACACACGTTCTGAAAGCGAGCTCTGGAATTGATCGCCAGCGCGGCGGACTGCGTGGACGGCTGACGGACGAGCCTAACAGACGTGTTTTGTGTCCAGATTGGTTGAAAGGAAGTCCATCTCTCACGTCCCGTGTGTTTCCTGAAGGTTCTGCGGGTCGGACGGTGATGAATCCGTTCAGTAATGAGGACCACGTCTTCCAAACGAGCAGACATTCCTTTTTAATAAAGTTTTTCTCATTTAAAAAATATTGTTTTCCTTATTTCGACTTCCTCCCATTAGATCTCACATTTTACATTATTGATTTGGCTTAGATTTATTTATGCTGGATGCCCTTCCTGACACATTTCCTGACTTTTTGTGGTTGATGGATCCTTGTGGCCATGTAAGATAAAAATAAGACTTCATAATTCTGCAACTAAAGTGAAATCATTGCACATCAGTTATTATTTATTTAGAAATATTGATTTATTTTATTATTTATTTAAATCTTCACACACTAGTGAACACACACCAGGGCCGGATCAGATCTGGAATGATTGCTTAGGATTACAGTCACTCTCAAAGTATTCGGCCGACTTTTATTTCACCACAGGACACAAAAATACCAAAAGATTTCTGACTGACAGGTTCTCGCAGAAGCAAAACACCCGAACATCATTTCCGAGGTTTGAAACTGTCAGTGGTGTCTGTAGGAATCGAATTTCTTTGCAGTTCTGGTGGAATGAACGTGATCTGGTCTCTCGGCTTTTGTCACAGCTGCTTAATTCTCACCAGTGTCGCAAAACCTCGCGGCTGAACGTCACGGCTGAAGCAAACAAGCATGAAAAGAGAGGATTTGTGGATATAAAAAAAACACTTTTTGTGTGGTTTTATATTTCCAAGTGGGGCTCTACCGCTCCTATAAACACTTCCGATTCGATCCAACCATCCGTTAGTTTGGTGTCAGGAAAAAAAACGAGTCGTTTTGACTCCTGTGGTTTTGTGATGTAATAACGGCGTGACGATGTAATCATGTTACCACCGATCACCCGGCAACCCAAAGAACCACACACACACACACAAACACACTAGTATAATTTGCTGTCAGACAGATTAAATCAAAGCCTCGATAGATCAGATGTCCACAAGGTTAAAACGCACTAATAGTGTTAAAAGGTCTTGTACGATGACCTGGTGTGGGTCCGGTGGTGACTCCTCTGACAGGGTTTTAATTAGAACCCGTGTTAAATAGAACGTCCAGTGCAACCCGAAAGAAATGGTTTAACCGAGCGAACCCAGACATCAGGGATGATTTATTCAAGCCCATGGCATAATAATGACGCGCCACTTCATACCTCCTTTTGTCAAGCCTAATTACCTGAGTAATGGAGTTAGATCCCTGTCTCGGGGAGTGGTGAGAATCCGAGAGATTACGATGAGATTATCGGGTCCAGTTGTAACAGAAGAACAAAACAAAGGCTTATTGTGAAGTACGGAGAACGACAGACACTCCCTATTTATCATAGTGAGATGTCCAGTGAAAGTAAGAAACGCACGTCGTTCTGCTGGCCAGTCGTCCTCTTTATTCCCTGACATTGTGTGTTTGTGTTTGTGTGCTACGAAGTTTCTTAAGAGAAATAAAAATGTAAATGATTCTCGGCGATACTTTGTGATGTGAATCGTTACATCCCGACTACGTTTATAGCATCTGTATGAATTTTCCTGACACCCTCTTTATCCGTTTATACAGAATTCACGCCTGTTACCTTTAGGAATCGTGATCTGGCAGCCCAGGTCGTAGTCCTGATGGAGGCGGTTGTAGGCGACTTCCTGCAGTCGGGCCCTCTCCAGCTCCGAGAGGCTCTGGATGGACACGGGTTTGAGCCTCACACTTCTCCCAGACAGACTGTTCCACATAAAATCACCCTGCAGCCACAACAACAACAACATCAAAACAGTCCTCAGATACAAACAAAAAGCTTTTTTTGTTTGTTTTCCAGACGAACCCCCGAGTGTCCGTACCCGTTCCCTGAGTTCCCGGAGCGCCACACAGTCCCCCCTCCCCCCTCCCCCGGTTTAACCATGACTTAAAGGCTTCTGTCGGTCGCGGATGCTCGTCCACGGCCGCTCTGCTTTTAATTAAGCCGAGAGATGGTCCAGTCAATTCCTGCTGTGTGACCTCCGAACCCAATCTGTTTATCTTCTGTAACACAACTTGGATTTTTGTGCAATGTTTGGGATTAAATATCGAACCTGCTGCTGACGCCGAGTATTTCACAAATGATCAACTAATATTGAAGGAATGGTACAAATAATAACTAATGATTCATAATATAAACTAATAATAACTACACATGACTAGTAATAACTAATGACAACTAATGATATCTAACAATAACTAATAAAAAAAACTAATAACAACTACAAATGAGTAGTAATAACTAATAACAACTAATGATACCTCATAATAAATAATAATACTTAATAATAATGAGAAATAACTAATATTAACTAATAACTAATGATACCTAATAATAACTACAAATGAGTAGTAATAACTAATAGAAGATGAAGAGTTTACACGATGATTTCCACATGTTAGATTTTAACCTGGATTCAGAACAAGAGATTCGTACATAGAGTGAGTAAGTGAGTGAGTGAGTGAGTGAGTGAGTGAGTGGGTGAGTGAGTGAATGAGTGAGTGAGTGAATGAGTGAGTGAGTGAGTGAGTGAGTGAGTGAGTGAGTGAGTGAGTAAATAAGTGGGTGGATTAGTGAGTGAGTGAGTGAATGAGTGAGAAAGTGAGTGAGTGAGTGAGTGAGTGAGTAAATAAGTGGGTGGATAAGTGAGTGAGTGAATGAGTGAGTGAGTGAATAAGTGGGTGGATAAGTGAGTGAGTGAATGAGTGAGTAAGTGAGTGAGTTGGTGGGTGGGTGAGTGAGTGAGTGAATAAATGGGTGGGTGAGTGAGTGAGTGGGTGGGTGAGTGAGTGCGTGAATATGTGGGTGGGAGAGTGAGTGAGTGAATGAGTTAGTGGATGGGTGGATCAGTGAGTGAGTGAGTGGGTGAGTGAGTGAATGAGTAAGTGAGTGAGTGAGTGAGTGGGTGAGTGAGTGAGTGAATGAGTGAGTGAGTGAATGAGTGAGTGAGTGAGTGAGTAAAGGGGTAGTTTGGTGGGTAGGTGAGTAAGTCGCTGGGTGGGTGGGTGAGTGAGTCTGTTTGCGTGAGTGAATGAGTGAGTGGGCGACCGAGGACTGATCACGCAAAGTGAGACAAAAAGAGATCTGCGTTTCCATGGATACGCATACACAGAATCTGTATGAAAGTGTCCATGGTAACCACTTAGTGTCACGACATCATTGGCGGTCAGCAGTGATGAACGGGTTGGATGAGGAGGTCGCCGGGTAGAAGGTTCATTATTTTTCTCATAAGTAACAACATACACAGAATGAATCTGTCAGAACTCATCCATCCATCCATCTGTGTGTGTGTGTGTGTGTGTGTGTGTGTGTGTGTGTGAGTGTACCTTGTAACAGACTGGCAACCCGTTCAGGTATTGAGTGTATTCACCCACTGTGTGTCACATCAACAAAAAACAGGATTAAGCTGCAGGTAAAACTAGATCATGGATGGACTGACGGCTTAATAGTGTTGTTATTGTTGTTGTCTTTAAATCTTGATTGTGAATGTTGTCGTTAGTGTCGTGTGTTGTGTACATGTTGTGTTTCTGAAGCTATTTTTAATTCCTCGGTTGCAAATAAAGTCTAAAAAAAAACTAAAAGTCAAAAGTCTGTAACCACAGAATGCACGTTCTTTCTTATTCATCCAATATAAAAACCATCTCCGCTCGTCCCAGTTATCAAGAACACGAATGTAATAAAGTACTCGCGGTCCAGTAGCCTCGGCCCCAGGTGCATTGTGGGATTTTCCACTGCACACTGGCGTTAAAATCTCTGGTTAAGATCTGGTTGCCGGTTAGCCAGGATGGAAGCGGGAGTTGTTACATCACATTGTTTAAACACATTTAACTATGAAATGGCGAAAGCAGCCAGACGACCGGTTAGTTCCCGCCAGGAATGAGAGGGACTAACTAACTAACAACAACAACAACAACAACAACAACAACAGTAGCCAAAAAGCAGTAACACAAGATCTGTTGTAAACATTCTTGAAATTCTTTTGTTTAGTGTCTAACTCAGTCCCACGCACAACATGTCCAACACCAGCGCATTCAACAGCCTGCACGATGACGCAAAGAAGGATTTTTTCCCCGGTCTTCTAACCGAATCACATCCCGACACTTAGTCAGCCCTCCACGGGAGAACGTTCATCTCACCGAGACAAATCCAGCGCCATCTGATGGAACACGAACAGTAAACAAGGTCGCTTTTATTTCCACCGACTATTAATTCGAGGTTTCAGAAGCTTGGTTGGACCCGCAATCTCGGGAATACTGAACCCGTTGTGATCTCTAAACTAGATTGCTAGATTTAACAGAGACAGTCACCAGGCTGCCACCGTTGGACCCCTGAGCAAGAAACGGTAGCGGTTAGAACAGTCGGACGATTATCTCCGAGCCGGAGAAGTTCTTCAGCCCGTGCCGAGATGAGATCTTGTTGTTCTCCTCAAAGAGAAACGCACATGTCATAGAAACATCTGCACGGTATGAGAAGAAAAAAAAACATGTCAGCAAGCCAAAGAATCTCGGCGGAGGATCTCTGGCACATCTGCGCCTCCGAGTGAAGTCACGAGGACGAGACCTCTCGCCTCTCGGACTTTTCACCGGAGACTCGGGACCGGTCCTGTAGACCAACGAGAAGACAAGAAGAACGAGTGTGAAAGGCAGATGTCTTTTTTTTCTATAAGTGTTTTATTTACTTGCACTACTGGAATGCAGATGTGTCCAGCTGGATGATGGGTAATTACGACCCTGAACGCACTCACAGACCCGATTCATATTCCTTCATATTCCTTCCACCTGTCACTGTTGATCTACGATTCCCTGGACACACAGAACTGGTGAGAACACGAGGACACAAAACCAGCGGCGGCAAAGACGAAAAACATCTGGAAGATTGTGAGGTCATCGTGACCACTTTCAGCCAGCGAGGGCAAACAAGAACAGAACATTTAAAGTATAAACAGTAACATGTTAACGTCCGAAACTTTACATCACTTAATCAGAAAAGCATAATTAATATCATAATTAATTATTAAACATCAGGTCTATATAAGAAATGTGTGTGTGTGTATGTCTGTGTGTGTCTGTCTGTATGAGTGTGTGTGTGTGTGTGTGTGTGTGTGTGTGTGTGTGTGTGTGTGTGTGTGTGTGTGTGTGTGTGTGTGT
>JAOTRQ010061871.1:0-13469 GCA_028565875.1 Hoplisoma paleatum
TACACTTTATACACTTTATGTACAGAGACAAAAGAGTTTTTATTACTTTTTATTACTTTACTTAATACTTAGTTTCTAAACGTAAAATTCTATATAAATAGAAAAGTAAAAAGTAAGTATAATACTTACTTATTTAACTTTTTCTTGTGTGTAACTATGAAGCTACTGGGACCTCAATTTCCCTAAGGGAACCAGCCAAAGGGATAAATAAAGTTCTATCTATCTTTCTATCTATTGTAAGTGGTACTTGATTTTGAGCAGAAAATGTTGCTTACCAGAGCCAAGTAGTGACAAAGTACATCAGTTAGGTTCATTTAAATAAACAGCTCTCACTTTAGCTGCTATAAAGACTGCTGTGGCCTGGTGGTTAGAGAACTGGACTTGTGAATGTTAGAGAACTCGGAATGTTGCTGGTTTGATTTTGAAAGTCAAAATCTCATAACTGAAATGCCTTTGAGCAAAGCACCTAACCTCTTACTGCTCCTTGGGTAGCATCGCTAGGGCTGCCTAACACATCATCATGTGTACTCACTGCTGCCCCCTAGTTAGTGTAAGTGTGTGTTCTATTGCACAGATTGACTTAAATGTAGGAAAAAGCACAGTGGTAAAAATGTTTTTTAACATTTTATCTGTAATTTCAGAATGGATGGCCTCACTAATGGAGTTCTTAGATGAAACAGCACATTGTTATTGCCACCAATTAATCTTTGCTGTCAGCCCCTCCCTTTTTTGCACTGTTCAGACTGAACCTTATTTTCCTCAGGTGCTTTAGTTTTAAAAACGGCTTTAGTTTTTGAAATAAGAATCATTTCTAATGGCATCTGTACCATATCTGATGTATCTGTACCATACAGGTTGACTACCATTATGTAAAATGGATTAAATAAAATCTAAATATATTAAAAACTTTAAAAGTACATTGCTCACACATTTACTAACAACACATTGGTATGTATGTGATCATCATAAGATAAACTATCAGTGACTGTGGTGAGAGAACCATGACTCCAGTGTTTTTGCTACCACACTTGAACCCAACCGAGCATCATCGATCGTATTTGCTCTATGTATCTTTATCTGTGCACCCTCCAGCAGCTATGACAAACTATTAGAAACTTCTTGAGTCACTATACACCCCTCTAGGTTTTGTAAGTTCTCTACACTGCAGTTACTCTGGATGTTAGAAGATGGTTGTAATAATGTTGCCAAACAGTTTATGTTGTTCAACAGATACAGTGATGTTATATCAAATTAATAATTAAATGTTTTCAGTAGTTGAAGTATAAACTTTGAGTATGACGTGATTTAAGGCAATGCATTGCTCAAAAACACTTCAAAGTGTCATTACAATGTAACAAACTCTTAAGACATGTTACATGTACAAATGTATTGGCACTTACAATTGTGTTCTGAATAACCTACTCTGGAAGCTTCTAGCTTTAATGCTGAGGAGTTGCATTATGGTTGCCATTCATATTTAAATTTGGAGACTATTAAAATTCCCTTCTCTGAAACCAACACTTAAAATAAAAGTGTGAATAATTTTAAAGGGGGAATGTTGTACAGCTTTTTAACAAGTTAGAATAGGTCTATGAGCTCTACAAAACATGTTCATGACATTTTTTGCAAAAGATCTTACCAGTTTTGTTCTTGCCAGTTTCAGCCCCCTTCAGAATAAACTGTTTTAGATTCATGCAAATAAGCCATTGCTGTCCATGCCTAACCCATCCCATATTTATGCTGAGTGGAAAAGTAGTTCCAGGTATGAAGGAGTATGCTAAATACCCTGTTGTGATGTCACAATGGAGGAGAAATCCAAACGGCTTGTTATTCCTAATACCAAAATATTTGTACTGATTTACAGAAAGCAGATGGATGTCAGATTTTATTGTGTTTGTTTTTTGAAAGAGAGGGTTTTGTGCTTGTGAAACAAGCAGGAAGCATTAATTTGTTGTAAATAAAAAAGCCTACAACTATTTATGATTAAAGACTTGGTGTTGTTATTATATTCATGATTACTTAGTAATAAATGTTACTAGTAATAGTAGTGATATGACATAGTAGAGACAATGATTTTCTATTGCATTATTAATTGTAAGTAACCACATAGCATACATGAAATAATCGAACATTTACAGACTTTTAACAGTCAGCTTCCAAAAATATCCATGTTTATTACAGTCTAATGTGTCACAGAATAATGTCCATCTTTTCCAGGGATTTCTGCATCAACCTTTTGCATGTTTTATAAGACAGGAGATAACTTTAATACCCAAAAGACAGCCACACAGAGTGGATGCTGTGATAGCCACTGGATAAAACCAAAGGCACTGTTGATAGAAAATCAAAAATATATGTGCTACTCCAAAAAATAGCTTTTTGAAAGAAGAGGGAGAATTTGTTTTTTTTAAAAGAATCCCGTTTCACTCAGATTTCAAAATCAGAAGAACTTACTGGGGTAGTGCCATGTCATAGTCTAAGGTAGTAGACTACTAATCAGAAGGTTGCTTGTTAAATTCTCTCTTTTGCCACTGTCGGGCTTTTAAACCTCAGTTGCATGCAAGGTTTGATAACTGTAATTCACATTGAAAAAAAACATCTTTTGTGAATCCTTTAAGCCGCTTGTTTGGGGTTGCCAAAGCAGATGGTGATTTACAGTAGGTTGCCTTCAACCTTACTTTTTATTCATACTTTAGGCCGACATTACAATGCATTCGAAAGAAGCATTTTAATATTGACTGGTCAATATTTTGCTATTGTAGGTTCCACTGTATTTGAAATCTATCCTTACAACAATCTTTTAGAGTACATGCTTACAGGAAGGACACTGTAGAGTATGGCGTTTTTACAAGTTCAGACGGGTACCTTGATATAGCTCTGGGGCCAGGACAGATGTGTGGGTGGAAGAGAACGAGGATGCAGGGAGAGCATGGAACATTGCCATAGATACAGAGAGTCTCTAGTTTAAAGTCCTTAAGTTTGATAATTTGGTTAGATCAGAGTTCGTAACTGATTACAACTGAAGATTTTCAAATAAATTAAATGAAATGGTAATTTATTACTGTCTAATTATATTAAAACTTGTATCTTGAACGTTTGAAGCTGCTGCCAGTACAACTACACACTTTTTAGATGATTGTATGTTTCATTGTATCATGCTTTCAGGCATCTGATTCATCATAGCAATAAATGTTAGTTAAAAAAAATAAAAAATAGGTAATCCCTATGTTCATTAGTCAAACTCACTACTCCTTTTATTATTGTGATCATAGATCAATGCAGCAATAAGTCTTTGATTGTTTAAAGACTTAACTGGTATGGGGATGGCTGTTCCATGCAAAAGCTATCTTTGATAAAAAAAAAAAATTAAACTTGACACACAAAGCCATCGACTTCTACCTACTGATGGAGAGATGGAGTGGTCAAACTGACACAGTTAGATGAATAAAGGCTCCAGATTGCTGTCAGTGTAAAAGAAATAACTGCACTTGCATACACCTACCAGGGTCTGTGTAAAGAAACTCCTTTGTGGATTCCAGAGCAGCAGACAATTACAGTGATGGCTACAACCATCTGCATGGAACCCAGATGGATAAATAATGAGACTGTAAATACTAATAAGCTAAAAAATACATAAGTAAAAGGGTGGTATGGTGATTTATTGGTTAGCATTGTTGCCTTACAGCAGATACCCAGATTCAATTATTGGGTAAGTCTTGGTCTTTTGATGTGGAGTTTGCATGTTCTCCCCATATATGTCTGGATTTTCTCCAGGTACAGTCCAAAGACATACAGTCAGGTTAATTGGAGATACCATACGTGCGTTTTTACCATGCAATAGGTGTTAAACACCTGTGTTTTCACCCAGCGTACATTCCACCGTGATGGATGGATAGACATAAGTAATATGTTAGTTAATTCATTAATAATCAGAATATTCACCGCATAAATCAGTTTGACTGCACTGACAACACACAGACACTGTAGAGTATAACAAATATTTTGTTTTATTTCTTTTGGAATAAACTAACTACAGGGGGCTCTTCTCAATTCAAAGAAGAGATTCTGCAGCTTATTGCTCTCTGTTGATGCCAATTTCCAAGCAAATCATGAGATTTGCATTCTATCACAAGAGAGTTTGTCTCCTAATAAACAATCTGGATTATTACTGTATCTACCTCTCTTAAATTTCTACCTCAATCACTTGTTCAATATATGCCGATAGCATCAGTAAATCTCTTTATACATTGTTATATATATACATACTTAAAATTTACAATGCCTACAATGAGTACTTTAAAGTGTGTTTTTAATTGGGCTGCTCCCTTTTCGAGAACACCATCACCGCCTACTCTACATTCCTCGATTTGATATACTTTAACGTTGAACTCCCTTCTTAACAAAGAAATTTATATGATTTTATTATATATTAATTTATTATAGTATGATGAGAATTTGTGGTATTATATCTAAAAGGCAAAAAAAAACATTGAAATGGATTTATAGCACATTGGACTTATAAAATTATAATAATGTTGCTGGATTAGTCAATTATAGTTGAAAAGATTTTGACTGAGCCAATAATGTTTTTTAACAAGATACATTAATATTTGAAATAAAGGTGAGTCTTGCTAAATAATTTTTCTGAGAGCGATCAAAATGGATTTATAGCGTTTTGGAAAAAAAGAGTTCTTTATATAGTAAGTTACCGGAGACTGTGATCCATGATAAACTTGATTTCATCCTTTCATTAACCGGTTCTCTGCTCATTCACCAGGTAAAATATGGCTTGGGGAGGCTGTTTCACTCTTAAGCAGAACAGAAGTGCTGAAGTGTCTGGTGAGAATGGAGATGAAAATAGCTGCAGCCTGAATGTTTCAACAGGGACAGACTGAACACACAGAAATAGCGGCGGCGGCGGCGGACTTCAGGGCTCAACAAGAGTACACTACTGTACCGGAGAGTGTTGCTAGGTAACCACTGAGCCAATAAGCATGCTCTAGTGATGGAGGGCATCTCAGGATCATTTCAGCCAACAGCGAACTTTCCGCAACATCATTCACGAGTTTTCCAACGATTTTTTATGTGCTATATATAAATCTATTTGTTCCCAAACTAGTTCACGAATTACAGTCCTTTCAGGGCCTGTCAAAAGTTCATCTGATGCAGCAGCAAGTAACAGATTTGGTTTTACTTTGGCACATATCAATAGCGCTGGCGCCCTCTGCTGTTTATTTATTTACTGCAAATAAAGTACAATGTAATCTCTTAGGTGTTGATACACCAATTTAAAGTTCATTTTTATTCATCCGATCGTGTTATTCGTGATTATATCGTTAAATCTTTCCAACCCTAAAAATACTCGCATATGTTTAAAAACTCATAATGTAAGCTTTATATTAATACAGTAGCAGGCTTGCCTAAACAATTCTTTTTACTAATTATATTAGCACGAACAGTTTATTTTCTTTCTAAATGTTTTTCTTGAGCATTTTGTTGACATGTATCAATTTTATCCTCAATTTCCCTGAGGGAACCGCCTAAAGGGATCAATAAAGTTCAACCTGTCTATCGATTACATTATTACCTAATTTGGTGGAAAGGTCTTTGTAATTTATATATATATGCTTTTAAAACGAAAAAGTAAACAAAAAGTATTGCAACAGTGAGGCCAATCCTTCCATTTCTGCTGTAGACTGGGTTTGGCATTAAAATGATATGAGAAAAATGATCAAGATTTTTGCTTTTATTTCCAGTTATGTAGAGACACATGGATTCAGAAGTTCAGAATCACAGTTCAGAAGATAGCACAGTTTGTCTGAACCCTCCCTTTTCTTTGTGAGCAAAAGAATCAAAACTTACAAAGTGAATAAAACATAATATTTAATTTTAAATTTTGATGTGACCCACTGACATCACTAAACTGCGTTTTTTTGTCTTGCTTTTCCACAGCCTGTTTGTTAGCGGTTTGCTGGTGTGCAGTCTGCTCTTTAACAGATATAATGCATCCTCAAACAGTGCAGTTAAGTTTGACGATTGCCTAACTCAGTCTAAAATATCCCACTTCTTACCCCTGATAAACTCTTTTGTATTTTTGGCATTGTGCTTGGGGTCATCTTGTTACATTGTAAAAGGTCTCCTGATCAGGTTGGTTACATCTTCCTTTAAAATGACAAACTGTTTCTGTAGACCTGTAGAGTGTAAGATCAATGACCTCAATGCATGGGGCTGCACGAAGGCTAAGTGGGTAACACAGACATCTCACAGCAATACCTGGATACAGTGATCTTTTCTGTGTGGAGTTTGCATGTTCTTCCCATGTTTTTGTGTTTATTCTGAGTTCTGATGTTTGAGATAAGTGTGTGAGATAAACCTTATGGAAATAACTGTTAATGCAATCAAAGTGTTAAACATGTTTAATTCTCGATAAACTAAGTTCATCCAAGGTTTTTAATTTAATTTTAAACTTTAGCCACACCACTATGCCAAATAAGGCGTGGCTGCTGAAACATTTACTGAAATCAATCTTTGCTTTTTGCAACTTTCCAACAACCTTATGATCAGGTATTCAGATGTTTTTACCGAATACACAGGGAACTTTGCACAATGTCAATCAGATGGTCCTAAACACATTTTATTTTTAACCAATACTGAGCAACAAACATCACAAATTCACTCCTGGCCATAGCAGTTTTAATTCACTCATTTCACATAAACATACCTGTACCAACATCCACTCAATTTAGTAACAAAAAATAGACATCAATACATAAAAATACCTTTCACAAAGAAAAAGGGTGCATTAAAATTGTTAGGTTACAGCAAACTTTATGTAGTTTAATACATTCAGTGAATACATGTACGAAAACGTAACTATGCCAGCTTCTCTTTCAAAGCAGGAACGACATACTATTATGGACACGTATAAAAACACAAATATCTGAATCATTAGAAGGCCAGCTTGAGCAGTCTATTACAGGGGCAAATGTATACACACTAATAGATGATATCGATATAATTTTTTTAAGTAAATCAAATTACAGAAGCAATGGTAACATTAATTCTTTGATGTTTGTATAAATTAGTATGAATATAAACTTCTATGCTGATTTCTCTTTTGTTGAAGTTTGTACACATTTTGCCCACACTGCATTATATTGCTGCCTTCTTATTCAATTCAGAAACTGAGCAGTGCAAATGCAGTTGCACGTGAGCTTGATATTTGAAATGACAGAATTACAAACACAACGGCATCGTTCAGTTAGATAAGCCTGATTGCAGATGAACAAAATGTATTTGCTTACAAAGAACTTGCAGTTGGATATGTCAGATTTTAAAGGAACATGAGACAACGCATTTTAAACAGTGCGGCAAGAGGTTGCCCCCAACAACGCCCTAAAATCGGCATCACCGAGGATTACCAAAGGCTATACGTCGGAATTTAATAAATTGGACAATATCGCAAAATAAGGATCTCTTACAAGTTTACATTCGCCTTAAATCTGTAGAGATTTTCTCTAGAGAGAAGTAGACAAAGTTGGGAGTTAATAGCAGAACTTACTTACTGGGTTACTTATTTGTTCATCGTGTGCTTTGCAGCAAACCCTTGATTGAATTTGCACCTATATTTAAGAATATTATTCGAATACTATTTTTTTGGATGATCAGGTTTTCTTAAATGCTTCAACCTCCAATTACTATTACCGACTATTTTACGAACTGAAGGGATTATAGGTGTATCAGTTACGAGAAGGCCACTTCAGCTTTTGTCCAATAAAGAAAAGTGTTCCAAATTCATGACACCCCAACCGACAAGCAACTTAAAACTAATAAAATCCCAAAATATGGGTTAAATGGCATCACTGTTATACTACAGATGCAAAACGTAGCATTGATGAGATTAAAATAATAACATAATTTTATTTGTCCCCCAGCTTATGCAACTGTTCATTTTTTAATAGCACACTGATGATGAAAACCTTACAAAGCTCCAATGACACAATAAAAGCGGAAGCCAACTGCTAGAAAACTACAAAAAGCACAGGCACCAAAATTTCCTTTTATCAATGTTTGACAGGAAGGATTGGCTGAAAAATGTGTTATAACTAAGGGTGGAACAATGCAACATTGCAAAAAGTTTTTGATTTGTTTCATAAGTTAAATTAAAAAAAACTATTTAAAAACCAAATACTCCTCCCCAACACGACACCACCACACCTTCATAAATTAAAAAAAACACCATTCCTAAGTAAATGCATTAGAACATTAGCACATTATCATAATTTGGAAATCGTATGTGACTGAGCGTTGTGTTTTCTTGCTTCTGTATTCGTGCAGGGATTTGAAGTCTGAACCTTAACAATGTCAACAAAATGCACACAATCAGAGCAAAATGTGTCATGTTGACTGTACTGTGACTACGCATTCAAGTCTCAGGCTCATCTCTAGTTGTTGGGCTAGATCATGGATGGTTTAAGCACGTCCATTGCCAAGATGCCACAACTGAGCTTTTGAGCTCTTCATGCTTGGATGTCTACATTGTATTCTGTACAGCTATTGGGCAAAAATCCCAACTGAACAAATACAAATCAGTTTGGTTTTAATTTGGTACATGTAAGGGTTTATAAGATGTAAACGCTCACTTCCTTAACCACTTACCTAATCAGGGTTAGACAGGGTGCTGGAGCCTATCCCAGCTCGTCAATGTGGGCAAGGTGAACATAAACACTCTGGAACGGGTTCTAGTTCAAAGCAGAGCACACACACACACACACACACGTACACACGTACACACACATCTACAGGGCAATTAAGCATCTACAATTAACCTGACTGCTTTCTTTTAGACTGTGGGAGAAAACTGGAGGTCCTAAAAAACAGACAGACAGAGGACCAACAGTTCTCCATGTTGAGATCAATCCCATGACTTCAAAAACATTCAAAGCAACTGAACTGAGAAATGATTCTCTTTCAGACTTGTTTACTGTGGTTGCACAAACATTACATCATTTCATACCTGCCTTGAGATGACCCACTTGGACGTTTTGGCCTTTTGATGCATTGTCAAGCTGTATTGTTACACCCTTACTAAAAAACATTTGCACATCATGTTTATCACATAAGCATTCTTTATAATTTCTACACAATTAACCAAATCACTCCATCCATAAAACTAGCTGTGCATATCACTATAAATATATTAAATACGCATATAAGAAAACAAGTGTCATATCTAATTTGCTAAAATTTCATCTCATTTAATGCTCTATGCTTGATTTTGAATAGAAAACATATCCCATGTAAGGTTCCTTATTGCTATCGGGTGTGCGAGTACGAAATAATCACGAGAAGTGAGGAAACCAAAGAACCCGTGTTATAAAATTAAAGCCTTTCCAGAATACTGAAAGGTTTACGCGTGTACGAGTTCCGAAGTTCAGGTCTGGTCCATGGTGGGCGCAGGTGTACTGTGGTGAGGCTGTAGGTCAGCTGGAATTCCACAGTGGCTGAACAGTGCAGGTAAAGAGTGTTTGTGCTGGCCGCTGCACCGATAGTCGGCCCGGGGCGAGGATGCTGATGAAGTAATTGGAATGGTCAGACTGCTCTCAGGAAGTGCAGAGAGAGTGGTGGTGGGTTGACATGGGGCTGTCGGCATGGGCGGGGTGGACAGGGACGTGGACATGAGCAGGCCTTCCGAGCCAATCAGATTATGGAGTTGTGTTGAGTCGCCGAGGGGCAAAGCCAGAACACCCCAGGAGCCATGGGAAATGTCCTCTAGTTCATCTTTGGGGTCATCTGTGTGCACCAACTGTGGTCTTTGAGAATGTGTGCTGTCCCGAATGACGATTTGAGAGAAGGAGGAATTAGGAGAAGGAGAGAAGGCATCATCTGTGATCGGAAGCAGACTAGGATCAAGCTCCAGGTTGGAATAGGTCTCGGCGGAGAGTCGGGTGCCGAGAAGGTCCATGACGCCTCCCTCCATCCCACGACAGTCTGAGCCTTCTACTGGGCCAAGCTCAACCATGCTAGTCAAGCATGCCAAGGATTCTGGGTAAGAACCCATATCTTGCAAAACACGCACAAGCTCCTCTGCCTCCTCAGATGTGGGTAAAAGCTCACTGGACTTACCTGTAAACAAAACAGTTTGTGATCATACTGGACTCATCCTACCAGTCCACTAGGTGGATTGTATTCACTCCCCCAAACTAATTTATTCCATACAAATCCCCTTTCTCCCAAAAAATATATTCCCTGGAGTGGGGTGCACTGCAATCAGAATGGCTCCAGATCCAAGTGACAACCTACCATGAGCTATTTGAATTAGTCTGAATGTTAGCTAGAGGTCATAACTGTTTGACATAAATCTTTTTTTCCAATCATATCACACCAAAATTTATAACACCAACTATTTAGCCATTTGTACCACATGCTGGCCAAACGAGAGGACAGCCCATCATTGACTTCATATTTACTGCAAATACCAAACCAGCTTTTATATGTTTTTTCAAATTCATTGGAAATGTTTTGCTTGTTGCATCACTCTTATAAGAAACTTTAACAGTGCCAAACTGAAACTTGAAAAACAAAAGCATAAAATTCTACACACGTCTTATTTGAAGTCCCTTTGACTCCATATTAGGGTAGGGGGGAGACTATAACTAATTGTTTGTATGAACGCAAGTTGGTGCCTCTCTGCTGAGATTTAAACTTGCGAGTTCCAACACTGTGAAATAAGCATAAGAAAACCTGTGAATATGCGTTGCAGTCGCATAGAAAGTCATTCATTCATGTGATATGGATTGACTACTATGGTTATAACTATAGATTTCACTTTTATATGTACACTTGTTGTGCCAATATTACTAACAGTTTTTCAAATGATTTTATCTGTCTGGTTCCTTAACAATCAGAATTACCAACGCTAGCACAAACGTGCATGTGTGGGGAGCCGTCCACATATAAAGCGTCGTCTCCTGGGCTCGTGCTGTATCTAATCCAAAATGCTTGAAACCTTCTTCGAACATCTTCGCAAAACCGGTTTCCATCCACTTTTTCAACATTTCAGCGATATGATATTCAAACGTTTTTACCTTATTCAAGCTTGAAAACTTTTGAATGCCACATTCGCGTCCCTTTTCAAAATGTGAGCTACATCTAGGGTTTTTATTGCGCATTTTCAAAACTCGCAAAAAGATAGTGAATGGAAAAGTTAAAGGTTTTTGTGTTATTTTTCTATGGCCTATTCTGCAATAACTATATGTAACAATCTGCAATGTGCTTTCCTTGCTTTATTTATGGCTTATTTCTAATGTTGAGATAAATCTCGCATAGCTTATTATTATATATTTATATATAGAATATATATATATATTCAAGTTCACATAAGTTCATAAGTTCACATAACTGCTTAAGAATATCCACATTGAATGCAACGCAAAGTACCAGTCAAACCTCTGGACACACACAACTTTCTACACTATACTATATAAACTACACTATATATGGGTTATCTGACCAAGAATGATTGATAAAGCACTATGTCACCGAAATAACCTAAAGTAAACAAAACCAAAATGAATTGGGAAAATTTTGAAGTAAGTGAAAGCAAAACAAGTGCTTGGGACCACAAGAACTCCTTCAAAACATCTGGAAAACCATTTCAGGTAACTTCTGAATAAAGCTGCTTGAGAGAATGCAAAGTTTAAGTGCAAAGTTATCATCATGAAAAATAGTACTTTGATACTCTAAATTCTAAAACATATTCAGCTTAGCTGAACTTTTTTTCTTGTCTTCAGTATTGATCTAGATCATAAAATTTCCATTGAAATGCACTAAAAGGTCCATAGTAAAACAGTGAATGAAAAGGCTTTCCAAATTTTTTACCCGCCTACACCACCACCATTACCTTCAAACAGATCAAAATCCTGCAGGTCATCTGGAAATCGGGACAAAACATCTGAGAAATCCTCCTGGTTCAGTTCCAGGTCATGAGGAATGTCACTGATGTCACTAGTGAGGTCATCGGGAAGCTCATCGGCACTTAGATCTGGCGTCAGGGGACTCCTGCTGACATTAAATAAAATTGTAGATCACAGGAAACAAACAATGCAGAGACACAAAACCAACTCTTGCGTAATTTACCTGATGCCGGTGGGCTGTGTAGGGAGGCACAGGTTGTCCTGGGGCTCCACAGGAGGTACAGGCTTCCTAGGTTGGTGTACTGCTGATCTCGCACCCTTCTTCTTGTGTTTTTTGCTTATATTAGGAAGTTTGGCTTTCTTCAATCGTCTGCGCTGCTGCAGCTGCTGTTGGTGATGGTACGTTCTGCGACTGACATCTCCGCGAAGAAAGTTATCCTGCTCCATATGTCACAGAGTGCATACCATCAGAACAAACAATACATACACAAACCCCCATACAGCCTTTTATCAACATCAAGCAAGTAGCGCAGCATGATCAAAAACTAGATCTTGGACTCCCAGATTTGAGTCTCGGCTCTGCTACCGGTCAGCAGAGTCAGCCGCTCTAGCAGGCATAATTGGCAATGCCAGCAGCAGTAAATTTGTCTACGGTCTGCTAGGGTAGAAAATGACCGGAGCTGTGGCTGTGGAGGTGTAGTTCTTCATGCCCGATGCCAGCCTCATATAAATCTTTAAATATAAATCAAAGCTGCACTTGGGAAGCCCTATTGTAACTTTCATGGTCTATTTGTATTTTGAGGGAGCTGGATCTGATGCAAAAGTTAATACAAAACTGTACAAACTTTATTTTGTTAGCTCAAACCCAGTCTCTCTCTCACACACACACACACAAACAAAACTTCCACATGTATGCTCTTATTCACATGCTTTCACACAAGCACTCACTTGGGATGAACACCAGGCACCCCACAAGCTCTTTGGATTAGATGAGCACAATATTCATAGAAAAACTGCTGAATGTTGCAAGTAGCGTCTGCCCTTATAAGAAAAACCTTCCTACAAACTTATGGTATTTTTGTTATATATATATATAAAATAAGGGAACACTTAAACAACACAATATAATTCCAAGTAAATCAAACTTCTGTGAAATCAAACTGTCCACTTAGGAAGCAACACTGATTTCACCTGCTCTTGTGCAAATGGAATAGACAACAGGTGGAAATTATTGGCAATTAGACCTCCAGCAGGCCACAAATGTGTCCACAGATGGGGCTTGTGCTCACAGCCCAACACCGTGCAGAACGCTTGGCATTTGCCAGAAAACACCAGGATTGGCAAATTCGCCACTGGTGCCTTGTGCTCTTCACAGATGAAAGCAGATTCACACTGAGCACATGTGACAGACGTGACAGTGGAGTCTGGAGACGCCGTGGAGAGCGGTCTGCTGCCTGCAACATCCTTCAGCATGACTGGTTTGGCAGTGGGTCAGTAATGGTGTGGGGTGGCATTTCTTTGGAGGGCCGCACAGCCCTCCATGTGCTCACCAGA
>JAOTRQ010061881.1:0-13467 GCA_028565875.1 Hoplisoma paleatum
GTGTGAATGTATTTTCATGTGGGTTTCAACTGTTTCTCCATGTTTTAATAAAATACATTCATTCTTTTCTTTCCCTTCTTTTCTGTAAATTATGAAATAATTGTTTGGTGTCAGGATAAATAAGTCGTTTTGACTTCCTAGTATTGTGATGTAATAACTACCGAATTGGCATTAGAACCTTATCATCACCTAACAAACCCCACCAGAACTTGATCCAATAAATAGTTGTTAAAACCAAGGTATGATATATGACCACACACTAAAAAAACCCTCATGTAGTTTCATCCCCTCTCATTTTTTCAGATGATGGTGGAATTTTATTGTGAGGAAGAACTTCAATCCATGTGGCTGTTAAATGATCTTCATATGGCTTCCATTGCCACATTTGTCTAAGCGTTCATCAAGTCATCTTGTAAGTGTTTTGTGTTGCTGGTATTATTGGTGTTGCCCTGATGTGTTGTAAATCTTTCTACACACACTGCCTTGTTGGTGCAATAAGATTATATCCACTCGCATCTTGTGTGACAGCTCCTTAGTTGCCAGCACGATTGCAACACATCTTAATCACATCATTCCATGGTTACATAACACATCACAGCTAAAGCAAATTAGACATCGTTTTTTTTGAGATGTAAATGCTTTCATCATGTTGCAAATCAGTTTTAGGTCCTGCAGTTTAGCAGAGGATTGTAAGATCAACAACATTTTTGTACTGGGTGAATGAGTTACTGTTCACCAAACCAACCATTACATGTAAAATGACATCTCTTTATCAGATCCAGAATGACCTTTTTCAGCTACTTGAACTAGCCATTGGATTGGACCATGTGATAAGCCATGGTCATGACTCCAGTTAGTTGCTGCCCATCCTTACATTACTACTAACAGATACTTACGGGTGTAGAACAGGGAACACCCCACAAGAGCTGCAGTTTTGAAATTACTTTAATTAAATTATTTAGCCATCATATGCTCAACTTGCTCAGGTATTTTACATTTTTTTACTTCAAAGTGTCTAAAGGAATTCCCAGCAATTTATATACAATAGATTATGAACTAATATTAGATGAGAAAGATCTTCAGATGGAGTCGGGTGAGGGTGGCATGTACAAGCATATGCTAATAAAAGTTAAATTGTGCACAATGACATCAAGTTTAAGATATCCCAGTTTGAGCAAACGTTATCGTCCAGCCCAGCAACAACAACCTGGGTACAGGTACGATAAACACACCCATTCAGCAGCCACACCCATGCAATCACACATTTTCTTCAGGAAATGCACATCTATAGTTATTATACTACGGTTGTATTATTATTGACAAAGATGATAATGACAGCAACAGAGTGGCAGATGGGTTAAAGTATTATACTTCATATTGTTTTAAATCTACTAGTTTTATAGTATTAGGATTAATGCTAAAGTAATACTTTAAGAGATTATTGAACTAGCAATATTCAGCTACATATTATAAGTTTAAGCTCCTTTGAGGTTATAGCAACCTCCAAAGCAATTAGGCTTCCTCAAACCATGTCTTTACAGTCTTTGCTTTGCACACATGCATGAACATAGTCTGGCTAAAAGAAGGTATGGTATTCACAAATATGAAACTGGAAGCATTATTAACACATATCATACGAATGCAATAATACATTTCATAACAGCAATGGGGCTTTTTTTATGCATGCCGAAACACAATTTAGGACATATTGTTTTCATTCCAGTATGTATGTGAAAGGTGTGAGAAAATGCAGACACAGGGTAAACACTGCTCTGAACAGATGGTGAAGCAAACATTAAATCAGCACATCAGAGGGCTGTCTGGATGTGTAGGTTATTTTATGACATCCTTGTCAATCAAAAGCTAGGAAATCAAAAAATGTAAGCCATGTATTTATTTAACTTATGGAAGTACAACCAAGCTTGATAATATTTTGTAAACAAGCACGGTAAAAAAGATGTACATTTACAATAAATATGTCATGTTCAGCATGTTTTAATTGTTTACAGTTACATTGAGATGGCTTATTTGCAAACTTCATTGAAAACGATGTTTACCCGTTTACAGTCGTTTCCGACTCTTGGGTCCTCTGTGGACTGCTACCGATCCCAAAAGTGGGTTGCTTGGTCTTTCTCCAACCCTTCTTGTTAATCTATAGGACAATTTGCACCTCTCCAAACAACCTAGTGTATGCTTTTGGACTTTGGGAGAAAACCCACGCTGACAAGTGAAGAACGTGCAAACTCCGCACAGAAAGCCCCCGCACTGACCCGGGAATCGAACCGGGGACTTCTTTAACCACTTAGCCACCGCGCCTCCTATTAAACATTACAGCAATGTTTCTTATTGGTGCTAATTTGGTTGCATTTGGTTTTAATGATTAGTGATAATGGTAACCGTGATATATAACAGTATTGACATGTTTTAAATATATTTTGAGAAAGTTTGTATACACTGTGTTTTAAGATATGTGTCTGTAATTTCTAACCATAGACAGATGATCTCATGTTTAACAAAGAATATAACACAAGGCCAGACAACTCCTGAAACTTTAATAATACTAATAATAATAATAATAATAATAATAATTATTATTATTATTATTATTAGTAGTAGTAGTAGTAGTAGTAGTAGTAGTAGTAGTAGTAGTAGTATTTAAATAATTTATTGTATCAAAATTATTGCATTCATATATATTATTATGTACAATCTACTATTGTTTAGGTTTTTATGCGTTTGATTTTAAATGTTCACAAACACTCGCAACAGTTATTGAGGTTTGTTAATGGGAAAAATAAAGTTAAATACGAATGCTGGTGTTCAAAATTCAAAAGTTATTTCACACAGTTAAAACAAAACTAAATAAAGAAAAGGCTAATGCAATCAAAATGCAATAAGATATTATGCAATATATTGTAGTTTGTTTTGTGTAAAATTATAAATTTGAACATTTTACAGTTCAATTAATTATGTACCAGGTTTAGTTATTCGTGAATCACAATACTTTAGGTTTATTACTGTAAGCTCACAGTAATGTAACTTTGAAAACTGTGGTTAAAAACTATTAACTATTATTTATAGTGTTTTTTTTTTTACTGAAAAGGCTTTTTAATTATTGCTTTAAAATTATACACTGTAAAATTATGATATTTTTAAAAGTAGATTTTGACTTTGATCGGTATCAACTAGGAATGTATCACAATATACTATCATAACAGCAAAAGCATTAAAACAACAACAACAAGTTGAGGATGGTAATGAACGAGGAAAGACATCCCACCAACTGGCAACACTGTACCCAGTCTAGTCCAGTTCTGTCATGATAAAAAAAAGTATTGTCACGCTAGCCAAGTTTCCTGAAAAAGATAAATCTTTCTGGCATCCTGCTAGAACCAGCACCTCTGTAAAGAAGAAACTGTGATAAATAGGAACACTTCCAGCAGAAGTGAATTAACACTCAATGGGGTGCAAGTAACTTACTATAGGAAGGAATCGTCACGCTAATGTGATACAGCCACATGTCCTTGAGAGTGCTCATTCACATCAAAGAGAAAGAGATGCATCCGTTATATTCCGAAATGTTATCATGTGATTATTTTATTGGTTCATACCTGAATTCTTTTTTAGTGTTGGCTTTTTATTGTTTATTCAATATTTGTGTTTATTTTATGATTGCAAAACAGATATAATTGCTTCTCTTTTGCTCTTCTTTTCTTGCACCCAGCTTATAGGGTTGTCACAATCTTCAGAAGGTTTGTAACTAGAGCGTGTGTGGTTTCCTACTGTGTCATGTCAGATATCTAGACTACAGGAGTTGCTGGAGAGTTGTCAAGAGTGCTGGTTTAATCTAAAAAAAGAATGGTACATTTAACCAGAGCTCTTTTTTATCTTGTTAGACATATAGTTTTGAAACCCTAAATGATCTTATTGTATTGTTCTTTTCAATATTCAATCTAACCTCCTAACACATACCGCTGTGATTCAAGGTTTTACATGGTATTAAATGTAATAAATATTGGCAAATATTTGACGGTCGCTAAAATCGGAATGATATTTGGTATAAGTACTGAATTAGCTTTTAACCATTTTGAAATGACTAGGAAAGTAATGTAATAGTGATAAACATGTCTTTGTCTTAATTGTTATTTATCAAAGTGATGTCTCCTTCAGAAAGATATTAATGAAAAAATATAGAAAACGTTCAACTTATAAACAAAAGATGCCACATCTGGACTCCAACATAATTGCATGTGACCCTTAAGAGCTTAAAAATGTACAGTTGTTCTGATGATTCATGCAGTCACAGGGACACACTTATAAGCTAATGTCCTTTCAAGCTGCATCAGGGGAGATTATAGTAATAACAAAGTCTCAGTGGAAGTGGTAGATATTGATATTCTCAGTAGTTTAGTGAGTTTGTTCCAGCAATTACACATTATTAATTTAAATATACCTGTTACCATTACTACATTGTTTCATACTATTTAGGCTCTCTTAAGATGACATGCAAAGTCATACTAGTTAATATTGCATAAAAATAACAATCATTTCCAATGTGCCGTCTTCTACAGCCAAATATTTCATTTAGAAATATTTTGACTCATCAGTTCAGAGAGCATTATTATTATTATTGTCATTCTTCTGCAGCCCAGTTTCTATGTTGTTGTACATGTCAGGAGTCGGCAATTTTGCCTACAACTCTTCCATGAAGAGCGCTTCTGTCTAGACTTCTCCGGACTGTAGATGGGTATACCTGAGCTAGAGTTGTGAGCTGATGGCACTTCTGAACATCTTCTGATTTCGAAGCGAAATAAGCTTGATGTGTTTTTCATCCGCTGCACAAGATCCTTGGCCGATCACTGCATCTACGATCCTCAGCATGGCCTGTTTCTTTGTGTGTTTCAAAAGAGCTTGAACAGCACATCTTAAAACACCATAATGAAATATTTCTTTGGGAGACACTGTGCTGATGCAGTGTAACTATCTTGTGTTTTGTTGCTGTGGTACCATAAGGTACCAAAATAAGTGAAGGCCTGGGATATCTTGAAGCTAGATTAAATCACTAAGATGTCTTGCCACATCTCGCCTTCATTTTATTATAGTGAGTGACTTAAGGTGTGATTATGCATGGTAATTGGGTGACTGCCTTGCTCTGGGTAATGGAATGTCATAGCAATATAAATCCCTTCTGTTTCATTCTTTAAAAAATGCTCTGCTTCTTGTTTTAGTTCTTGTTTAAGTTCATACTTTCTTATGTGGAGTTGTTAATGCATTTACATGAAATGTAAGCTTGTAATTGTATTGTAGATATTAACTGGAAGTAGCATTAGTTAAGGAAAACCTCTTACTTTGTCATTTGTCATTTGTCCACGAACACCCATTTAACAAAAGGAAAATAGCAAGGAGACTAATAAAAAAAATAAAAATAAATAAAAAAAAAAACAGTAATTGGATAACTACGAAACCAAAAAACTAACATAAATAATGCAATTAATTGCTAATCTAATGGTTTTATTTAAAAATAAATCTACTATAGATGAGTGTAATTACTTATAACGCATGTATCAAGCTGAGAGTTGATTGTAAAAGAATAATACATAATAAAGAAAGACTTTCCTCTTTTTATGAGAAATAAGATCATGTTTTCAAGCAAGAAATGTTCAAGTTAAAGAACAACGGTGAAGCTTTACTTATAAGTGAAATGAAACAAAAAAAATTACAAAAGATGGTAGTACCTGTAGCCTAGTGGTTACGGTAGAAGAATGACATTGGTTCAAACCACAAGTCTAGGTTGCTGCTGTTGAACACTTGAGCAAGGCCCTTAATCTTCAATTGCTCAGATTGTATACTGTAACCAATGAATTTCGCTTTTTATAAAGGTGTCTGCTAAATGCTGAGAATATAAATGTGCATGGTGCCTTTCAATAAAGAAAATGCATGGTGACTTTCAGTAAATCATGGTGGCAGAGTTCGTATGTGGAGCTGCATAAATGCTACTGGTGTTGAATCATGAACTCATAGATGTACTGCTTTCAATTGAAAGAGAACATTCTATCATCAGTTTATGCCCTTGGTGGTTGTGCACGTTTCAAACATGATAATGAACAAGGTGGAAGTGATTCAGTGGGAAGCATGTCTCATGATCTGAACTCAATCAAACACCTATGGGGGATTCTGAAGAGATACGGTGCGCATCACTCTCCATCCGGCTTACAGACTTTAAACAAGTAAAAGAGATAAATGTTGCAATATGTTGTCTACTATTGTTCATTCCATGTCTAGAAGACTTAATGCTACCTTACCTTTGTGAAGGTCATACAACGTGCTAAATCTATTGGTTGTTTATTTAGTTTATTTAATTTAATTTCAGTAAAACTGAAAATTTTATAATCTAAGTTATACGGTCATTATTACTTTCATGTTATGCATTATAGATATGTATGTGGATGCATTTGTCAATAAAAGGTTGTCAAACTCTAGCTTAAAAAACTTGAAAACCAAAATTTGTACCATTCTTAAAATATTTGGCCATGCTTGTACAAAAAAAGCAAAAAAATAAATAAAGATGTTACAAAGTAAAAATAAAGATAATACAGTAAAAAAGAGCTCAGTAGCAGAAAAAATATTATATTAATTTGTAGACTAAATGTGTTTGTTGTGTGTTTTTTTAATGTGTAAAGAAGGTGGCTTTGATGAGAAAAGATGTGAGCCTGCCTGTAAACATGGCCTCTCTTCCATCTGTTAGCAATCAGAGATGAAATTGCTAGTACAACATTCAGAAATTTATTGTTTATGTATCATTGCTGGACTGTTTCAATGCCTTCATGAGAGTGGTAATCAGTGGCTGAATGAACGATTGATGCGTAAACGGATTGTAGACGAATGATAGCAGCAATTCAGACAAAGAAAAAAAACTAGGTTGAAAAAGTTGTAGAGAGGATATTCCGGTGTAGAGACTGTCAGACTCGGTCTCATTATCACTGTCTGAACCTTTGGAGGTTAGTATTCTATCAGCATGATAATGTCTAGCCTCTGAATCAGAGGTTAAAAATAAGAATGCTCAAATAGGAAGCTTTCTGAAGTTAAGAAGTGATTGTTGAACTCTGTAAGAATTAAGGTCGATCTGTTTAGTGTGAAGTTTGAGTCAAGTCAGACTGAAGTGTGATTGATAGATGTGATGGCAGAACAAGGGATCAGATTTGCCAATAATGGGATCAAACCCAGGTTGAGGTCTATATGGGTGTCAGAAAGGCAAGCTGTCAATCACCAGCTCCACAAAAATAATAGAACAAGTCATGTAGTCACTTAGGAGTGTAAAACCTAAATGTGTGGGCGCTGCTTCTGTTTAGTAGCATCAATATTGCATACAAGATGTAATAATAATAATGACAGGCAGTGTGATGCAACCGTGACATAGATTTTCTTTAACACCTCTGTCTGACAGGTAGTTCCCATAGAACAGCACATCATAGCTGTTCCGTTATAGATGATTCTTAAAGACCTTTTGACCAAAAAACACAAAGATCTTACAAGATCTTACATCAGTCTTTCTATACAATCAAAAAAAAGGAAAGAAATAACTCTGAGAAGAACTGACAGTGCTGTTGTTGAGACAAGTGTTTAAAATTTATAAGTCATATACAAATAATACAACGAGCCCTTACTTAGAGCAGGGTTGGCACTGTGGCATAGTTGTTAGCACTGTCACCTCACAGCAAGACGTTTTAGATATGATTCCCTGGTAAAGCAATACATGGATCCATGTGTGGACATGCTGTTCCCATGTTTGTGTTTCTTCCAACAGTCCAAAGACATGCGGCCATGCTATTTGGATATACTGAAACGGTCTCGTGTGAACGTGACTGTACCCTGCAATAAACTGGTGACCTGTTGAGTGTATTTGCACAGTGTGTTTCCCACCATGACCATAAATAGAATTAAGCATTGGTACAACTGGATAATAGATGGGTGGATGGTTGGATACTTACAGTACTCTACAACCCATAGAAAAAGTGAAGCTTTTTGTTATGTGTAAGTTTATAAAACAATAATTATCGTGTGCGGCCCAAAATTTGGTAAACACTTATAAACAAGTATTTTAGTATATGTTAGTATTTTATGTATCAGTAATGGATGACAGCTCAGTTAATGTGCTGTCAATGTTTCCCTAACGAAATTAACGTTGACTGACCTGACCTTTGGTTGATATTATCTAGATGAACTATGTGTTATGTTAGTAGTGCATTGTTAGTAACATTGTATTCATCATCTGTAAACAAAACATCACATACATGCTGCAATGCAAAGTAATCATTTAAATAATAGGTTTATTAAACACTATTAAATGGAAATAAGCCCATAAAAGAGCTGAAGAAAAAAACTCCCTAGCAGATCGTGCAGAAGAGTCCCTGACCGATGATCAATCCTTAATCAAGCCTTAATTTCAAGCAACAATTCCTATCTAACTAGACCATCAGGGATTCAGGAACCTGGAGGAAATAAAAGAACAGACAAAAAAAATAAAAATTTATTTGATGGTAAGCTGTTGTGGCCATGGTCATGCACACCTGAGGACACTCAGTAACTCACACTATAATAGAGCCATAACAAATCCCTCAAAAAAATCAGCCCAGGGTAGAAGAATACCAAGAGAATACCCAGGTTCTCTAAAACAGAAAATAATAAAACCAAGTGAGAATCATAAACAATAACTGTCCTCAAAAAACTGTTACATCCCATTTCCTGATTGGTACACGAACAACCACTCTCAACACACCCAGCTTACTAGCTGTTCCTGTCTGTCATCGGGAGACTGGCAAAAAACTCATAAACCAACTGATCAATAAAACAGCATAATTATCAGCACTACTGTGAGCTATCCACCACTGGGCGCCAAGAAGCTCCCAAACCAAACTTGGTGCCAGCCTGGAAAGAGTTCACAGGAAAATAAATGCCATAGTATACCAGCAGACTGTCTTTCAACCTGGCCTGGGAGCTCACCGGCCATGGGGGAACTATTTACTCCAGTGCAGGGAAAGAGCAATGTGGCCACAGGACTCCAGCCGGTGGAAGGAGCCTAAATGCTGACTCACAAAATGAATGGAATAGGCACGATTGTGGCAAAGATTTACACCCTAATGTGTGTGCCCACAGTGGCCTCAAGACACAGATCATGGCAAGAGGGGACCGTGAGTAAAGTTGCTCTTTAGATGCTCTAAAATAGCACTCAGCTGAACAACATTCGCCATGATTGGAAAGTCTCCAGTGATCTGTAATGCTAGATAAGTGAGGCTAGATAAGTGAGGCTACCCTAATAATAAACATATTTATTTATGTTCTTAGCCATGATGGACACATTTTTTTAAAGTGGTTTGGGGTAAACAATTCCATAAAGTCCACAAATTTGTTTGAGTTGTTTTTGTTTCACCTAAGAGCAAGACAAAACTATGCCGAGATCACCAAAAACTGTAGATTATGAACTGATGTGCTTTTTACTCACAGGGCAAGGACTCATTTAACCCAATCTGTGCAGTGAAACACATTTGCACACACAAGTGAACACACACTAAAGGCAGTGAGCACACATGCTTGGCTGAAAGGGCATCCCTACAACAGTAACAACAGGCAACCTTACAATCACTTACGACCAGGCCATGGCTGCCCCCATTATGACCACAATAATAATATTGTATTGGTGCTCTTTTTGCTGTCCCTTAAGCAACAAATTGTGATGCACTATATATTCTGACACGTTTCTATCAAAACCAGTATTCACTTGTTTGGCATTTTTGAGCTGCAGTTGGATTGCATCACACCTGCCACCAAAGATCTGGGTGCCAATTTGCCTTTGTCTTTCTTGGGTTGCTTTTTGATTGACTGACCACTGCAGACGGAGAACACCCAGAAGAGCGGCATGCTCTGACACAGTCATCTAGCAGAAACGGGCCCTTGTTAAAATCAATCAATTCCCTACACTTTCCCATTTTTCCTTCTTTCTATCTCATCTACTTTGAGGATGAAAGGATAATTAATGTGTTTGCTTTTCCTCTAACTGGTCAGTAAATAGAGCACTGCTTTTTAGAAAAGTATTAAGACTGATCTTAGATAGAGTAAGTTTGTACAGTGATTTTATTATAACTCTCTTGCCTTCTTGCAGTCACTTACTGTTATAACTCTCTTGCCTTCTTGCAGTCACTTACTGTATTCTGCACACATAACTCGTAAACCTGACCTCTCTTCCATTAATACCAAATGTTAACATTCTCAGAAACTGGTCACGCATGCATTACTTTAATCCGCCATAAGCTTTTTTTTTTAAATTCTGCACTAACATTATTTTTTAAATTTCAATTCACTGTCTGTTAGTAGTAATATTAGTGATAATAATCCATCCAGACAGTCATTATCTAGTTTTACCACAGTTTAATCCTATTTTGGGTCACGGTGGGACACACTGGGCGAATACACTATAATAACTGGTTTCCAGTGTATATTAGATATTATATACTCTTTGTATAATGAGTACACTTTCCATAGAGAGGACATAGGATACAGAATCATGCACACCTGCTATCCCATTATTATAATGAGCTTTAGTTCTGCTAGCTCAGTTTTCATCGTTCCTTTTTTATTTTTTTCCCACTTTATGATCATGTGCTTGGCTGGGGGCTTATTGCCAATGCCTCGTGGGGCAGCATGACTTTCTTCTTCTTTTTCTATGGCACACGTGTGGTGTGTGATACCCCATGCTCTACTAATGTTCTCACATGCCCGTCCTTTCACTTTTCTTCTAAGTCTGTGGTTTTTAATTGCCTTTTATATTTGTTTTTATTTGTTGTAAAGTCAATTTTTGGCTACATTTTAGTTTCTAGCCACAGTATTGGACTAGCATTGTTAAGCATTTTGCAAATTAGGTTTGGCTTGACTACACATGCTGCATCAGCAGCATGGCACAACCCACCCCTATCTACTTTTTATATAAATGAATTGTTGTTTGATAGAATATGCTGCTCACATCTACTTTGTGTATTATTTTATTTAATTATCTGAAATCATTTTGTATGACAAATATGCAATAACAGAGGAAGTCAGAATAGAGTACATTAACACTGTATATTGTAATTATATATTCATCAATTTATTCAGAAAGGTGAGTCTTTAACACAGGTTATATTTACAGTTCGAAAGGTGTTTGAACAGACTAATAATTGTGAGGTTCAGTTGTCCTTACACACTCAGGTTGTGCCAGAGGAAAAAGAAACATTCATTATGCAGAGTTGATTGATTTGATTTAAAAATATATTTTTTTGTATATTTTATGAGATTATTTAATCTAAAGTAACATAAAACACTATGTCAGTATGCATTCGAAGCAGTTGAGTGTTAAGAGTCTTGCTCAATGGTCCAACAGTGGCAACCTTCATACATTTCAGAAATATGCTAGCAAAAAACAACTATTAAATCACTAAAATGCAATGTTAGGTATGTTTTAACACTTATTTTTATTATTTATATTAATTTATAAAGTCATTCATTATTACCCTACTTATTTTCAGTCAGTTTATATTTAGCTGTTCATGGAATGAACGTTTATGTAAATGAAACAATTATACGTCTTTTTTTCGTCTTTACAGCTGCTGTTGGAACTAATTAACTTTAAAGTTACTGCAATCTTGTCAGTCTCCAGGGGCTGACTTAATGCAATTAAAATAGAAAAGAACACGGTGCCTCCAAAGCAGAACGTACAGAAAGATTAATCAGTTGATTACGCCTCGCCTACAGTCAGTCACTATGTTAAGGTGTAAGCAAGCTTTTCACAATGCTGGGATAGATGGGGCACAATCACTAAGCCAATGGTAGAAATCACCAGTCACTAGTCTTTCATAAGTTATACACATACACACGCATTCACATTTTAGTAGCTCCGGCTGAATATGAAGCTTTTTACTTTGTACTCCTCACAAAAAGTGAAAAAAAACTAGCTTATTTACTTTTAAATCAGTTGTTTTAGTAGTTAGTACATAAGAAGTTATGTTATCTAAATGATGCATATAAAATATAAACATATGCAATGTTAAATAATAAATAGGATTGGTCTGACTTTGGTGATATAAAATAGTGTCAAACTTCATGGTCCATGTCTCTTAGTTTGTGTGGCATAATGACAGAATTCTCTTTTTCCTAAGTATGTCTGAAGCACTGTTTTAAACGCATCAATAATCATATTGCTCTACCCACTTAGATATTTATGGAGAGGAGTTAATAGCAAATTGAAATACAATCACTACAGTGGGAAAACATGAAATGCAATACACACGTCATTGCTTTTCCATATTGACATATGATAAAGGTAAAAAAAAAGAAAAAGAAAAGTAAAACCTCCATTACAGTATTTTCATGTCGCTTGACCTCTTAACAGAAAAACAATACATGCAGGTTTGAATAAATTCATGTAGCAATTGAAAACAAATTGTTTTGAAATGCAATCAACTTGCTGCAGTATTAAATTACACTATGTGCTGCTTCCAATGAACACTGTATTTCACTCTCATCCAGTGAGGAGACAGTAACAAAATAAAATGATTTCTGTCCAATTATAGTCTCCTACCAAATTTGGTATGGATAAAAAAAACAAAGGTAGTTGCTTATAGCAGTAATTAAATTTAGAACTTTCTTTTCAAAATAGTTTTGGGACAAAGCGCCAGTACCAGACATGTAATCAATCATAAGGTCGATAGTTCAATTATGTTAATATTGTTTATATTGTGTTATATAATTTCAATTTTATTATAATGCAGTTTTTGAAATTCTTTGTATTATGTCATGGCTGAGCAATCATAAAACATTTCACTGTTAGTTGTAATGTATTGTACCAGGTGTAACCAGGGCTATAACTATGTGGCTTGGCATTGACCGGAATAGAGCTATTTGGCTAAATATGGCACACTTGAATTATAGAATAATGATGTACATGTATAATAATATGTACATACCCAGTTATTAAGACTAGACTAAATAAATATGGTGTAACTGCAAAGTAGGGTTTTGATGTAAATTGAATGATTCAATATTTATTTTTTTAGCATTTCCAATGTTTAGCTGGGCGCCATCTAGCTGGATTGTGCATTGCACATGTTTCTGCACATAGGTTTGTCCAGGTTTTAAAAACTATAAGAGGTGTGTTACAGCACTTTGAATCTGTAATTCCCAACTACTACACAAATATAGAAATATATGCATATGACCATACAGACATATTTAAAAAAATATATGCTTAACTATTTATTTATTCAAATTTATATATGAAACCCAGCTTTTCATGGACACTACAAAAACAATAAACTAACCTTAATATTAGTAAAATAAGACATATACCTGTGATTTAATGTCAGACTCTAGTTTAAACTGGCCATGCAACATTTGAGTATGACTTAACAACAAAACAGTTAATAATCTGCTGATCAGATC
>JAOTRQ010061890.1:0-13461 GCA_028565875.1 Hoplisoma paleatum
ATTAATTGCGATTAATTAATTACAGACCCTGTAATTAACTCGATTAAAATTTTTAATCGAGTCCCACCACTAATTATGATATATCACTTTGAGCTAGTAAGAGTTAAGCCCCTTGCTCAAGAGTCCAACAACAGAAACCTGGCAGCTCTGAGGCTTGAACCAGACCTTTAGGTCATGATATAAATTGACTAAGCAGTTTAAAAGTGAAACATAAGTTACATTAAAGTGTTGTAGATTAAAAGCTGATAAACAAGGGACGGCCTTCCTTTTCTAAAGCAGCACGCAAGCAGTAGTGGGTGATTCAGATCGGTCATTATTCACAGTCTTTTTGTTTTGTCTTCCAGGAAAAGCTGCATTCAGCCTCTTTCTTATAAGTATGAAGAATGATGTAGGTGTCTCAGGTATTTCGTTACCTGGTGATAGAATGGTGATAGCAGTGAGGAGTGCATGTTCCTCCTGCATCATCTGTAGCTCCCCAATACTTTTGTAGAAGTTAAACATCGGTGTGATAAATTCTTCAGATATTCCTGGGAAAATTTCACAAAAGAGGCGACAAGTCAACCCGGTTAAATGCAGTTACAATCACACAACAACAACAACAACAACAACAAAATGTACAGAAAATTAGATGTTAAAAATGATTGACACACTTTATCCAATTATTAAGTTATTTTTTTATTTTATTTCAACTGTTGTTCCAAATATGTTTGAGATTATTGAGTTTGTGATTACAAAGTTTTTAGTTATTAAAGTCTGTGTTGCACAAAAGCTTGATAACCATGAATTCCATACATTCATTCATCCATGATGTACTTTTACCACCACTGAATTCTATTCAGGGTCACGGTGGGACACACGTGGAGTGAATTCACTAAACACACACAGGACAACTTCACTATTTCAAATTAAGTGCATGTTTTTAGAATGTGGGAGGAAACCGAAGTACTTGCAGGAAACCCACACAGACATAGAGAGAACATGTAAACCTACACAGAAATCAAACCCAAGACTTGTTGTTGCGAAGTGACATTAATGTGCTGACGATTAAGCCCTCGTAAATTTCATTAAAAGTTTATTTTAGTCGTTTTGACTTTTACTAGTTTAGTTCATAAATATACTCTTGAAAAACAACAACAACAACAACAACAACAACAACAACAACAACAATAATAATATATAACCTTTGCTTATAGATTTATAAGACACTTTATCAATACCTGGACATTCATAGACACTGAGTCACTTTAACAACAGTCACCTTATTTATATATATATATATATATATATTTATTATCTTACAGTCGAATTCGACCCTGGGTTACTCTGTGGACCGCTACCGATCCCCAGAGTATCTCGGCAATTACATTTTACATTTTAGGTTGCCAGGTCTTTCCCCAACCCTGTATCTCTACAGGGATCTTGTGTGTGACTACGGGACAATTTTACATGTTTTTGGACTGTGGGAGGAAACCGGAGTACCCGAAGGAAACCCACGCTGACACGGGGAGAACATGCAAACTCCGCACAGAAAGTCCCCAGCCCGACCCGGGGATCGAACCCGGGACTCTTTTGTGAATTACCTTCCTTTGCCTCTTCCTACTTCTTTTACTTCTTAAATTATAGTTTAAATTAATGTTTACAATTGTTGTTTTCAATTATTAATATCTATTTTTAGCTTGTTAAACGTAATTTCGAGTGTTGGGATGGAGTGGGTATAAAACATTTCACTGCCGGTTGTTACTGTGTATAACTATGTATTTGACAAATAAACTTTGATTTGATTTGATTATAGTAAGGTAGTTGCTTTTAATAATTAGAACTTAATTTCATGAAAACTGAAAGTAACAAAACAAAATCTCAGTAACAACGATTCGAATCACACAAACTAAAGGGAATGGAAAAATAAACACATCCTACTATTCCTTCAGAAGTTCTTTACTTTTAATTTCTTAACTGTACTGATAGGATCAGCTGGTACCAATAGGATCCTGTGGCTGTAACTGAAACTATGCACAAGATTCATCAGCCAGCAAATGAAAAAAAACATTTAACATAAACAGTGTGTTAAAACTAATGTTGTTAAAGAAAGTGTAGAACTCATGGAATAAAAATCAAATCTGACATGTAATTAAAATTTAAATCTTCTTTTCACCATTGTGCTTTTGACACATTTTGATTCCTCTGTATTTATCCAAATCTGGCCTCATTAACACACACTAGTGAACACACACTAGGGGGTAGCTGTAAGCACACATGCTTAGCACTGTGGGCAGCCCTAGCCACGGTACCCAGGAAACAGTTAACTATTGCTCGAGGGCATTTCAGTCGTGACCTGGCGACTTTCCGATCACAGTTCATGGGCAGGAAGGTCATCGGGTTAAAGCCCCATCTCAGCAAGGGTTAGTGCAGCCGGGCCCTTGTGAAGTGGTTCTAATGTTGTCTCTGATGTTCAGACAGTATTTGGTAACTTTATTGTAAGGATCTTTTAAAGAAGGTGTCTGCAAAATGCTGAAAATGATTAAAAAATGAAATTGAATGTGCAAATGTGATGTGATTTAAAATCTAACTAGAATAAATTTAGTGGAAGTAACTGATGAATTAATGAAAGAATTAGAGAAGCACAACAATGATTGTAGAATATGTCTCAGCTTATTGCTAAACACGTTTTAGTTTGAACTGATGTATTATGGAATTGGCACATTGACAGCAAGATGTCCCGGGATCGAATGATCAAAGATGTGAAAAATGTGTCCTATAGATACACACAATCTCCTTGGCGATATGAGTTGTAGAAAAAACGATGGAAAAACGATCCACCGCTCACCCAGGACTCGGATACGACTGTAAACAGGTAAAATACCAATGTTATGTTAAATGTTAAATGCTTTGAATCTGAACACCATCTTTACATGGGTAAAATCCACTAGGAGGCAGTCTGGTCCATCACGTTTCAAGCACTGACCACTGACCAAAAACAACAACCATGTCAAAATACTCTTGGTGGGCTTCAGTGCATTTAAATATGTCTAATTAATGGAGAATACATTTACATTTTCAGCATTTAGCCGACGCCTTTATCAGTCTGAGGGTTGAGGGTTTTAGGGTTGATGGTCTTGCTCGAGGGCCCCAAAAGCAGCAATCTAACTGGTCAGGATGGAACTGGTGTCTTTTGGAAACAGACAACATTATCAAATTTCTTTTTGTGAACCAAACAGATCGATATGATGCTATCTTTAAGTAATTTCTCATCTTATCAAGGAATTACTCACGAGTAATCTAGTTTCTAAAAGCACAGCTGTGTGTGTGTGTGTGTGTGTTCCACATTGAGCAGAATTATCAGAAACACGCCTTCATTTGGATCCTGTTCTAAAGGGCTCGTCGGCTTTGTACGAGGTCTTTGTATCGTCGTTAGGATTGGTATAATTATTATTCTTTGTTGGCGATGAAAACTGAAAGCTCTATTTTGATGGAAAGCTTTCAGTGTAGAAAACCTCGTTTAAATCCATTCGGAGGAAACCTTGAATGAAAGGAAAGTGCATGTAGTGTGCGCATGTGTAAACGACATTAATTTTTATATTTTATCAGTAGGTCTATATACAGTATTGATATTGTGTCTGAAAATGTATCGAATCATAATATACGGTTGGATGGGGGAAGGAGGAACTAAAACTATTAAAAAAAAAATAATACAGCCTGTAAGCAAGTCACTTCTTTGTGGGAATTAGACATTTTTAGTAGACCATGAGATGATTAATCTTAATAATGTTGTGTTTGCTATGCAGTCCAGTAGCATAACAACCTGTTACATAAGATAAACCTTTATCAGTACCACAGCGGGGAAATTCACCTGCAGAATTTCCTTGTTTGCTGGTGAATTGTTATTTAACATTACCAACAGGTGTATGGAAGTTTGCAGTTTGGGAGGTTTCCATATGCCATGCCATTTTGCCTGTGCCAGCATGTCTGGAGTCATAAACATTTCACATACTGAAGTAGACGTTAAGACGTTGTTTAATGACATCAGTGTGAAGGAGCCAAATTAGTAACCAATATGCACATAGTTCAAAGTCACGAGGAAAATAATAATAAAGATTAATGCACGGGTGAATGTGTGCCATGTTATTTCCCCCATAATTCTGGAAAAGGTTCTCAGATAAGCTTGCAGGAAAGCGCCCACAAATCTGTTCTTAAGTGCAGAATCAGTCTTTGCGTGTCTAATGGGAGGGCATCTTACCCGAAACCTGTAAAACCTTCCCGGTATTTAAGACAAATTTTCCACCAATGGCAAATGTTTAAGATAAGGTAAGATAAGATAAGATCGCCTGATGCGGCGGCGTAAAAGAAATCTAAAAATATAAAGAACAGCAAAGAAGCAGACATAACAGAATATGACCAAAAATATAAAATAAAACACAGCGCCTTTACACATCATAACGTGTATAATAAAAAGAGATAAAAAAGTATTCAGGGTGGGACACACACTGAGTGAATACAGTAAACACCTGAACAGATTGTGCCAGTCTGTTGCCAGAAACAGAGACAGACACACACACACACTTTGCACACACTGCAAGTATTTGGACTATGGGAGGAAACCAGAGAGCCCAGATACCCGGGTACCTGGAGCAAATCCATGCAGAGTGAGCATGCACAATCGACACAGAAAGCCCTACCCAAGAGGTCGAACCCGGGTGTGAGGTGACCGTCCCGCCCATATTGCACAATGCTATTGTTAATGACACCAGTGTACACTATATTGCACAAGGAACAAAAGTTATTGGACATGTTTAACACATTTATCGCACATACTGTATCTATGAGAGTTTTCGAACATCAGAGCATATTGAAAAATGTCTGGGTTTATTTAGACTCCACTATGATGGACCATGTCTGGGGCAGTGCTGGTTTATTCGAACCCTTGACCTGCTATTATAATCGATGTGTTATTTATGCTCACACCACACTGTGAGAAGCTTATCTGAATGTGGAGCTTCTGTTCTGATTCTAAACGGCGTTTTGAGAACTTTTTTCACCCCACAAGGATGCCATGATTCCAGCACATGCGCTCCTTTCAGATGTTCATTCGTATCCCTCCCAGACTAAGCAAGAATTCTTATCGTCAATCTCCCCAAATTAGAGGAGGGGGGAGAATACGGCATGAATATACACTTCACGTAGCCCTCAAACCACAGAAATGTCAGAAGCGTAGAGAGACTGAGTGAAGGATAATAGGCCTCTCGATGTTTAGATAGAGAACAATGGCCTCTTTAGACAGTTGCTGTATTGCAGCCTTTGGCGTGAATGATTTGGCCTTACACCGGGGGACAGGGTGGCATTCTCAAACGGCCTCTACAGTGGCACGTCCACAACCCGAACTGAATTTGCCATATCTGTAGAACCGAGGTGACAGCAATCCATCACCTATCACAAATCCTAAAATGGGATTCGTTCTGTTTCATGGATGAAAGTGAGTAATGGGAAATGCTTATTGTATGCATGTGTGGAGCAGGAATACAGCCTGCACATTTTTATTCATTCATGTTTATTTATTTACTCTATTTTACATCTATCTGAAGTTACCACTTAATCCTAATTAGGACAGCATCGGATCTGGAGACTCATGTTAATTCATCAAACAATAAATGGATCAAACCATTAATGAACTGGCTCATGATATGATGGCAGCTGTTTAATTCTTGTTGGAAATACACACAGCGGACATACAGAGAACATGCTAAACTTAACAAGCTACCCACAGCTCTGGGCCCGTGTGCTCACCTCACCCCCCCCCCCCCCAATGTGTGTGTTCACTAGTATGTCTAAATGTTGTGTGTTTCACTGCACGGATCGGGTTAATATATAACAACTATTACAACAGCAATAATAATAATTAATGTGTAATTGTAGATTTGTTTGTATTATCTTTAAAATTTGTTTTACTGCATCCAATATCTCAGGGGGAAAAACTAAACCCAGCAAGTCAAACCAAAATATTTTCTTCAGCTTTGTTTTTAGTATTAAATGGCAGTAAATGTGAAACGTTGGCTTTACATATGTGTGTATCTTGAGAAAACAAAACAAATCACATCCTTCAACGTGCTTACCGCTTTTTCTTATTCTGTCCTCCAGCACCTCTGTATTTCTGTTCTGTCCATGAGGAAGTTTCTTGGTGAAGGCCTGTGCGGAGCGCAGGAACATGGCCTCCACCGCCGAACCTTTAAGTAGAGCTATCTGATCCTCATGGTCCAGAGACTGGAAACCTGTTCGTGGTTCGGCAAAAGCTTTAGTCATGATATTCTTTGTATGTTACACTAGAACTACCAGAATTTTCGTATGACCCCTTTTTCTACCAGATGCGGCCAAATGGCATCTGGTAATGTTGACTTTTTTGGGGGGTGGGGGTTCACCAACTTGTTCCAGAGAAGATTGTACAGTGTACAGTAGTAGAGTCTCCTTGCAAATGTAATGGACTAATTTAAATAACACTGGAGGCGAGAAGAACTATTCACATTTGCCAAATGGCAGTTCTTTGGGATTTAAAGGTATAATTGCCAAATGGCAGCAGTTTGGTTGTTCTACAAATACATCTGCAACTATAGATGTGCAGATCAACAGCTATAAATGTACAGTACAGAAGTTTACATGTTTAATTGTGTTCCATCTATAAACGGGGGGCCCAACATGTCCAGTTTAAAAATCATAAACTATAAACAATAAGATATTACAGTGTGTTCATTGTGTACAAGTGTATACGTGTGTGTGTGTGTGTTTAACTGTAGTATTCACCAGGTAATAGATGTGTGAAGGTCTGCCGTTTACAGTGATGTCTCGAAACTTAACGTGCAGATGTTGTCCGGGTTCGAGGACCTGATGCTGTATCTCCACACTCAGGTAACTCCCCCCCTCGTCTTTTATAGCCGTGGACTTCATCTTCGCTTCGTTCACTATGACATCAGAATCACCTTCATCCGGCTTGACCTGCCGGAGACACAAAGGTCGTGTAGATAAACTTTTAATTCAGGAATAAAGATATAAAGTATAAATCTAAATACAGTATATACAAAATATAAAAAAATACAATAAATAATGTACAAAATAAAAAATACCAAATATATTCTACAAAATAATAATACAATAAATAATAATATACAAAAAATACAAAATATATGCAAAATGTATTCTACAAAATAATAAAACAATAACTAATAATATACAAAATATTACAAAATAAATAACAAAATATATACAAATTATATTATACAAAATAACAATACAATAAAAATAATTTTACAAAATAATACAAAATAAATATAACAAAATATATACAAAATAAATAATACAAAATATATTAAACAAAAAAGTACAATAAATAATAATATACAAAATAAATAATACAAAACATATACAAATTATATTATACACAAAAATAATACAATAAATAATAATATACAAAATAATACAAAATAAATAATACAAAATAATACAAAATAAATACAGTTATATTCATTTCTTTGGTCTGTGGTGGGACTTGGAAGGTGACGACGATGTTCCCCATGCTGTCACCGTGGCTCTGCGTGGTCAGAAGTATTTCATTCGCATTTGTAGTCACGGTGGATTTTATTTTCATGTCCGGGACTCTGGAACCGTCTGGGAAAGTCGCCGTGGCCTGTAACACAACAGAAGTTGGAGGGTGGACGCACAGATTTGTTGATTTATTTCATGGAAGCTTTTATTCGGAGTCACTTGCAGTAATGTGATGGTGAATATTTTATTACACAAGCGACTGAGACGTGATTACTCGAGTGTTCTACAGTGGGCATAAACCAATAACATCTTGATAAATCATCCAGTACTGTAACCAGACAGATGGAGAACATTTACCAAGATGGAGAACATGCCACCAGGAGTGAAATACTGCTTGGTTCTGGACAGGTCGATGATGTACGGAGACGCCACGATCTTCACTGAGGAACTTTCAGCTTCCCCCAGTTCTCCACCTGCAATAACAACACACGTGTGTACCAGGTATTACAGGTGACCACAGTATACGGAGGAAACCGGAGCACCCGGAGGAAACTCAGACAGACACCGTGAGAGCATGTCCAACTCCTCACAGAATGTTCCGGATCGGCTTACCCGGTTACACAGTCCAAAAACATGCGACTAAATACAATCGGAGACACAAAAGCGTACGTGAGTGTGTTTAATACCAAATGAAATGTAATCAAAAGTGTAAATAATAATAACTAACAAACAAACAAACAAAAGAGTGTTTTTATTGTCCTGCCCCCCCCCCCCCTTCCCAGCTTACTTGCTTTCTCCAGGACAGTAGCAGCGATGTAGAGATTCAGACCCTCCAATTCGTTTTTGCTCTGATTAGCAGCGGCGCTCGATAATTCTGATGTCAGGATGCTGACATCCGCGGTTCCATCCAGAACCTGTAAAGAAAAGATCAAACCTGCTGGCTTACAATCATCAATAAATCAATACAGTAAAATTAAATAAGAAAACGTTCATGAATACCATTAAAACCACACAAAATTATTTACCATAAATAAGTCTGAGCAATTTCGGGTTAAGAGCCTCGCTCAAGGGCCCAACAGCTCCGACCAAGCAGCAGTTTAGTTTTAAATAATCGTACAAAACATTTTCTATTTCCGTTCATCCATTCATCTATTTTTACTAGTGCTCGATCTCATTTACCAGGCACACACACACAGTGTAAATACACTAAACACCTGAACAGGTTTGAATTTTCTCCCTGTCTCTATGTGGGTTTCTTCCAAGGGGCCCTGATTTCCTCCGACAGTCCAAAGACACCAATTATTCACCAGGAGATGGTGATACCCTTCCCTAGATACCCAGATATCAAGACAGCACAGTGTAATAATAGTCGTAAGCCCAGACGAATAGGGACGGTCGGGGCAGGAAGGGCATCCAGCATATAAAAAATTAATTCATTAAACAAATTAAATGAGAGGCGAAGAGAAAAAAGACAGAATATAGAAGAACAAGTGAACAAATATGTAGTTAAACCAGGTTAAAGTTATTGAATTGACTTACTGTGATTTGTTTCTCAGTGCCTGTTAAGTATGTTCTCCGTCCTTTGCCGTCGACCAGTCCGAATCTTACGTACGCTACGCCATCTACACCTTTTCCGTACGTGTACCTACAAACAGCGAGAATCCCGGTGTGACCACAGCACTGACATGTTCACGGTACGATCAGTAGATGTGTATGATGTACGATGCTACAGGACACAGACCTGGCGCTGATGCTGAAGATAAAACTCGGACTCTTCAGGGTGTGGTAGGGTTTTGGTGCCCGAATCTTTACCTCAAACGAGGGCAGAACTGAGACACAAAACCAAAGTGGGATCAAAGATACGATCAGATTAAAAAAGCATCTTTATTAATGCACCGGTTAAATTTGCCACCATCTCTAAAGCCACTTTAATTATAACGATTAGAACAAAGCAACGAGATTGTAATTTGCATCAGCGTTTAGCGATTTGTTTTCCTTTGACCTTCCTATTTACCAGGGCATTTCAGTTATAACTGGCATTCAGCTATGCAGTTCGGAATCTCAGCTCTGGTGTGCTAGCGCCAAATCTCAACCTGCAATACCCAGTTGTTTATCAGGTAAGAACTTTACGTGGTGCGAATAATCTATAATTATCTTATTATTTCTCCCTCCATACAGGTGAGAATGTGTAAAGCAGGACAGACGAGCACAAAATTGTGTTTGTGTTTTTGTTTATGTTTTCTTAACATGTTCACAATTTTTATTATAGATTTGATTTAACCCAGAATTAACAATCAGAACCATTTAAAGTTAATAATATGAGTGAAGTTATAAACAGAAGTATTTTATAATACTATTGATTAGGATGATAAAGTGAATAAATCAGAACATTTCACTCTGTAAATGTGAAAGCTTTTTTTTTTGGTTTTAATGGCACCGTTACCGTGCTGTGATTTTTCTGGATTTCATTAAAAGGCCATTTGTTTGTTTTTCCACCTGGACTTGTTTACACACTGCTCGTTGTTATGCAACCGTTCTACTGACCTCACACACTTTCACATTTACTTCAGATTGCTAATAGTGAAAAAAACCACTCAAAGCAGCTGAAAATAAACAACTCGAGTGTAATTTGAGTCGTGCATCGTATCTTGTCGCTCTTACCGAACTCTCGAACCTCAAACTCGACTGAGGTGCTGGACTTCGGGATGTTATTGAACCAGGCCGTGATCGTCCAGTGGCCGGCCCTAAAATGTAAACATGTTGACATGTTAAAAAGCATCTTTAAGCGGTTCTGCTGGTTCGACTTCACAGCATGAATGTATGTGTGCAGTAGTGCAACAGTATGTGTGTGTGTGTGTGTTGCAAAAGATTTCTTTCATCTGGCTGGTATATAATTAATAACTACATTCACATTTTAAGCATCCTTTGGTAATTCTTTGAAACCTTAACCACAGATTCTACTATCTGTTGTCCTAACAACATGTCCTGTCATCAGAATCAGAATCTTTATTTAGTCGAGGATGTTTTTTTGGGAGCTGGTGGCAACATTTGTACATTTACATCCATGCATGCAGACTGCAAACGAAAAAGTGAAAAAAGACTGCAATTATATAAAAATAGAACAAACAATACAACAATATAAAGATGTGTATGTGTGTATTCTGTCAAGATTAAAAAAGAAACTTAACAGTGATGAGACGTGGGAAGAGTCGTCATTAATTATATGAATATGTTAATGAACTGTGGAAAGAAGCTGTTATGATATTAATTAAACAATTCATGATTATAAATGTTAAACAGCCGGTCGTACTCGTGTTTGACTTACAGCGCCACATCTGGAATGAAGAAGGTTTTCTCCAGGATTTGTTCCGATCTCACAGAATGACTCTGTAGTTTCAAACCTTTACTGTTCTGTAGAGAAAATATTCGTCTGGTAAGAATGCAGAATGCACCGAAAAAACAAACAAACAAATGAACGAAACATATTTGGGTTTATTCGGGGTCAGTGTAGCTCTTCGGTCGGCATCCAGGATACTTACAAATATTTGCACATTGATGAGATCATTGATGGGAAGCATGTAGTTATCTAACGTGAAGATTCGATATCTAACTGTAAAGAAAACAAACCTCGTGATAACACAAGACAAACAAACAAACGATTTTTATGCCAGTAAAGCAGCAGGTCCCACATTTTGTGCACTTAAGGCCCGGTTTTATAGAACTCGGGTATTTAAATAAAATAATAAAGTAACCATAGCAACTGCAATAAAGATCAGGAATGATGACAAACACTAACACCAGAGACTTGCTCAGTGTTATAATGTTAAATATGTGTTATAAATATTTATTCTTTATGTGCAACCTCGGTGGAACAGTCCCGGTCATGGTCCCGGGCCCCGGTCCTGAACCCACCGACTGCATTAAAGTTATTCTTTAAAAAAAAAAACCTTGTTCTCCAGGATTATAAATAGGTTTGTCGGTCTGGATGAAAATGTAGCCCCTTCTGGTGGACAGGAGAATGTTGGCCATCTTTACTTTGTCCCATATCTTTCCACTGCCCCACATCTCTTCACTTTCAGCTACAAGTTTGACGTACGGTTCATTTGCATTCATGCTTGTGCTGTAACGCTTGGGGTCGACCTACAAGACAAACACAATAATACTGCAGAATCAGTAGCATTTATTGTAATTGTAAATATTGTACTCTGTCGTCACTTTAATAAACTAATATGACGGATAAAAGTCATGAGTGGGTCTGACACAACTACGCCAAGTCATCCAATTCATCCATAACTTTACATTATCTGGTATTACCAGCACTTAATCCTGTTTAGGCTCGCGGTAGAACATACTGGGTAATTACATTAAGCACCTGAACGGGTCACCGGTCTCTCGGAGGACACACACACACACTAGTGGAGAACCTGTGTGAGAAGACTTATTCGGTACAATACAGTTATATACTCATGTTACTGATTTAAACATTCTTACCTTAAGTTTCACTACATCTTGATACCGATTCCCCTCGTTTAGGGTCACGGTGACTCTCTCAGATACGAGTCCCGGTTTTTCTGCTTCTCTGAAGTACAGGGTTATACTGACGGCCTTATCGGCTCCGTGAACTTGAACACTCACCGTCTCCTCCACACCCAGATGGATGATGTTCGGGGCTGTAATGAGGCACCTCGAGCATCCAATAAAAAAAGCAATTCTCAGTTAATAAAAAGAAGTACCGCTAGTATTCATCAAGTATTCATCAAGTCACTGGTTCAAGCCCAATCCTACCTAGTTGCCACTGTTGGACCGCTGAGCAAGGCCCTAAATTGTAAGTCGTTTTGGATAAAAGTGTCGCAAAATACTGTGAATGTAAATAAAACACGCACCGTGATTGCAGGTAATTCCTGCATTCAAATCTTATTCTATTTTAGTATTAAAGACTCAAACTAGATCTGTAAACATCCTCATGAAGTTGTCATGACAAATTAGGATTGATATGAACTGTTAATGATTCAATTTAAAATCTCTAATCATGTAAATGTTATTTCATTTATTGTTATTTAAGTCAATTTAAAATCAGTGCTTATACTTTGATCGATGCTGCTATTGCTGCTATTGTTTTTATGGAATTGTGTTTATACAGAATATGATTAATACCACCATGCGTGCAGAATTCGTCACTCATGTATTAGAAAATAAGAAAATGAAGAAATAAAAAATATATACTCACATTTTCTGTGCTTCTGCCGCAAGACGAAGAACAAAACTCAGAAGAACCAGGAGATGCAAAATGTTTCTTTCACGGTGCTCCATCGTCACATCTCTGATGTTTCATCCACCACATACAAGTCTAAAGAATGTCCAAAGAGTCGGGACTCAAACCAAATCTATTCCTGCCAATCACAAACTGGACCAGGAGAAATCACATGATTTCCCAGAAACTGACCTGGGTTTGGGCCAGAGACCCGACAGGAGGGGGATCTCGTCTGCAAGTCGAATTGAGCAACAAGTTATTCAAATACTTGAGCGTCTCAAATGTGCATAAAGACGAGAAACAACAGATCTGAGGGATTTATAGGAATCGTCTTGGAATAAAGACTTAAAACTTATTTTATTTCCTTTAGATTCATGCAAAACTTTTGTTTCTGGCTGTCTGTAAATAAAAAAACAGTTAAAAACTTCTTTACTAAAGACATAAACTAACTTGTGATCACAGTTTATTAAGTAAAAAGTTTCACTCTTACAGGGTTTTTGGACAGATTTGTTTTTTTAAATGTCTAGTTAAACTATAGCACAACCGTTTATTATGACATCACTTCTGCGAGTCCTACAGTGACTCTAGATCAGGGGTCACCAAAGTGGTGCCCGCGGGCCTGTTCTAAAAAGAGCTGCATATTTTGCATATTGATATTTATTTGTTTCCTACCTTGTTAAATGATT
>JAOTRQ010061900.1:0-13461 GCA_028565875.1 Hoplisoma paleatum
ACACACACACACACACACACACACACACACACACACACACACACACACACACACACACACACACACACACACTTATCCATATTATAATATCGTTTGTTGAAAACAACAGTGATTAGAACTTGGCACTCCACTTCAGTTTAGGCTGCAAGGATACTGGGGGGGGGGGGTTTGTCCGGGGTTCTACCGCAGAACTCAACACGCAGGCGCGACTCATTCGTTTGATGAGCAGCGTTTCTAACTAGACACCTTTTATTACAGGGAAGGAGACAAGCTACTAACAGAAGGTGTCGACTGCACAGACAGATTTTGATTAGCATATGATTAATTGAGCAATTCTTAGCCATTGTGTACACAATAACCTGAAAATTAATACAAGGTGTTTATATCAGGGGCTTTCAATCTGTTTTTGATATTATGTACCTATCAGTTCAAATATGTTAAATAAGTGCCTTTGCAGCATCTTTCTACACCCCAAACTGGCATGCACTGAAAAACAAACATAGTTACGCACATACTTTAATAAAATAAGGCTGAGTAAAAATATTACACCATTTTATAATATTTGCTATGTTTAAGTTGTAGGATTTAATGTCATGTTTTATACTTTTGGTAAAAGCAGGAATAGTAGCTCCTTAATATCTCTAATTCAAATGTGACTTGTATGTTTTGGGACTGTGACAGGAAACCAGAGCAAGTAAATCCACACAGACTTGGGAAAAAAAACATACACATTCCACCCAGAAATGATCCGGACCTCCTGACCTGGGGATCAAACCCAGGAACTTCTTGTTGTGATGAGACATTGTAAACTATTTCGTCCTTGTGCCACCCCAAATAATTATCTGCAAAATTTTGATAATATAACCAAACTGTCTGTAGGACATGCTTGTGTATTTTCACTATGCTATGCAAAGAAAAAAAAATTTCAATGACATTTCATTACTGGTCTCCTATTTAAATGCAGCAACTATGGTGGTTTTACTCGATTACTGTCATTGCTTTTGTTAGTCTTTTGTTAGTTCTACGACATTATAATATGTCGTTACAAACAGCAGAATCATAAACTGCTACCCTCCTCCACTTGACTTTTTGCACACATTATTGTGCAGTGAATTAGATTTTGCATGAACAAAATTGTTATTTTTACCCATCAATCTACACTTATTCAACCAAAATGTTCAAACTCTTTGCCGTGGGACACCACATTGTGTGCAGATGCATCCTATTTACCAAAAAAGATGTGTCTAGGTTGAGTCAATCCGTTTACATTTATTTGACAGTTTGGTAGGACACACACCTGGGATCACAGGACAAAAGCCAAGCCATCAAACCAAAGCCATCAAGTCTGCAAATGTTATCAAACTGTGGCAAGAAATATCATAGTGCAAAGATTTAAAACAAAATCAGAACCACATCGTCCTTTACAAATATGAACTGGCACAGTCTGGAACCTTTCTGATGTTTTTCCCAAAGTATATCCAACTATTTTCAGCCATAAATCAATTATTCAGTGCAAGACAGCAAGAAAACCCTTTTAATAACAAACCACTGTCATATGCATGTTTGTTAAACAGTATGTACAGGGCATCTGCAACATCTGGCAGAACAGCAAACCTTATGTTTGACAAGTAATTAGGTTCCGCACGTCACCTGCCTTATACCATCTCTACACTAAGGCATCATGTAGCAGCGTAATGGCAGGGCATCACAGCAGCAATGACAGGGTAATAATTAAAAATTAAAAGATTAAAAGACAGGTGCAGCCAAATACAGAAACATCATTTAAGATAGTGAAATCAAAATCCTCCGACTGGGGATGCAGTTCTCATTTCAACACCCAAATCAACCCTTCACCTTAAGTTAAGTATTTGATGCTCAAATGGATTAGTAAAATTCGACAGAAATGCTAGAAATAATCTATAAACATTCATAAACATACTAATCGACATAAGCTCTTTGTGTACATGAGGTTGGGTCCAAGTAGGTTATCACAGTTTTTTGGAGCCAGACTGACAGCAGCACTTCCCATAGCTTTTGGAAGATCCATAGAGTGGCAATTAAGATGATTGGTCATGCCAATGTTGGATATGTGCACCGTTTTACCACAAGATCCTACTCGGTCCAGAAGATATTTACTTAGTTGTAATTCTTTCAGAACTAAACAAGGTTTAGTCTTCCATTAATAATTACACCTTGAAATCCAGTGAATAAGCAAGCATTATTTCAATTAGGGACAAATGGAGATTGAAATGTTTACTTTAGGTTTGATAGAAATCATATATACCCACAACAAAGCATGGACCTGCAGATGTTTTCAGGCATTCTTCCAGAAGTTTCATCCTCAGTCTCTGTAGTTCCGGGCTATCCCACTCCTCGGGGTCAACACCCCAGTACAGGTCCACAACCTAGAGCACGTATAACAAAAACGAACATCAATTTCCTACAGGTCATTAAAAATACAAAACAGGCACAACACAAATGAGTTTAGATTAAATTTCATCATAGTGAAATTGTCAAAGTCAAAATGTTGCATATACAATTAAAACAGTCTGTTTTGCTAACAAATACAGTATTTGTCTAAATAATTGCACATTTAACTTAATGAAATTAGCAGCAGTGATACACACTGTATTTTAGTTACATTAAAGCTAGACAATAATGTTGCTCTACAGTTTGCCACAACCTGTAACCCATTAATCAAAAGATTATCAAGAGAAACACAAAACACCCACTGACTGGATTGTTTTTGCAATCTTAGCACTGCAGAGGACACAACATGCTAGTGTATTGTGTAATCTGTTTAGATTGCTGGGAAACCCCCTTTTCATTGCCAATGGCAGGAGACATTCCCTATAGTAGTCATGTTCAAAGTCCGGTTTGTGTTTAAATTTCCATTGCCCCACAGCTTTTGGTCATAAAATCAATAATATTCAGCCAGTAAATAAATTCTTTTTTGTAATGATCTAAACGACAAGTTTAGAATATTTACAGAGTCATTTTTTTGTTTTTAAATGACAGTCAAACTAGGTCTTGTAAATTTAACAAATTAAATCAAGATTAAGATCAAATCAAGTCTGGAAGATTGATTTAGGTACAAATCTGTTTAGATTAATCTGTGTTTTGTCTGAAGAAATGAAAGTTTGCCAGTTGCAATAAATTAATTATCAAAACATTAAAACCCCAAAACATTTTTACCTCATCAAATCTGGCAAACGTAGAATAAAGATAGGCCTTATACACCTGTCTGTCTGTCTGTGAACAAGCAATTAAAATATCTTATGACCAGACAAATTGTTTATATAATCAGCCAATACTGCCAGCTTTATACCAAGATGAATTTCTAATACATCTCTCTAAAAACTGCATAACAAAATGATTATGTAGTATGTATATGTTTATAAGAACAGTGATGGCTTTGTAGTTAAGGTGCTAGCGGGCTAGAGATCAGAAATTGGCTGATACCACCAAGCCCCACTACCACCAAGTTGCCATGGTTGGGCCCTTGAACAAAGTCCTCAAACTTATCTAAAATGTTGTTCCTTTGTAATTGTAACCGTTTTGGATAAAGGTATCTGCTAAATGCTGAAAATGTTTAGCATGTTTCAGAAGTCTTACATTGCCTACATATATCATTAAAGTTCCAAACTGTTATGAAATACATTATCATTTCAAGTTCATGTTCAATATAATTAGTGGGAATTTTTGCAGTATTAATTGGCTTGTTATATTTCCAGGCTTGTGCACAAGCCTCGTGGAATGAGGATAGAGATAAAAAGAGTAAGTCTACATAAACCATCTCAACAGGGAGTCAAGTCCTGCTCTCACATAGCAAGCAGATCTGATCGCACAATGCTGGAAACGAAGAATGATAAATGAGCTTGTAGAGAATCTCTCCGCTCTCTCTGCTCACATCTATCTACTGACTCGATTTTGGATTTTCTTTAAGCATAGGAAAGCAAAATGATGGCCTTATTATTCGGCATGCCATTTTGCCAGCCAATAGGACTGCAGCAGTCTCCTGTAGAGCATTTAACACTCGTCTGTCCCCAATACAGCATGAGCAAGCAGAGCCATCTGGGTATAACACACACACACCACTTGGTATGCACACCTGAAATGTATGTGTTCTGTGCATGTTAATTTGTTTGTTTAGTAAAAAAGGGTAATGAAGAGAGAAGGGACATTTCCCATGATTGGGGATGTCCCTAGACACATTTGTCAAAATCATTCACACTGGCACAGACAATTTGAACAGCAAGCATGCTGCAGGGAAATCTCTGTCTCTGCTTGGGTCTGAGAGATGTGTGTGAGCGGGTGGGTAGGTGGGTGTGTGGAATTATGTATTTATATACACAGATGGGTGATGAACGTCCAAATAATACAACATATTATATGTTAAATCTTAAGGTGCTAGTTAACTACAAGTTATCACAACAACCAAGAACATATAACAATAGAAATGTCTCTAAAATACATTTGAATGATTTTAATAAAGAAAAACAATCATTTTATATGCAGATAATTGCAAAGGGAATCTTTGAATTATGTTCAGCTGTCTAGCAAACAACTATATATTTCCATGAGAATTTGGTTACACTTTTTTATTCTTGTCAAATATCTATAAATTATTTCAACCGCTCAGTTCTATTATATTTTTGAAGGAACTTTTCCACTTTTGTAGCATACATTTAAATAACAGTTACTTCATACTACCTGAGCAATTGAGGGTTAAAACTCTTGGTACAAGGGTCCAACAGTGGTAACCTTTCAGTGGTTGGGTTTGAACTAGTGATCTAGTGATCCACTATGCTACATTAGCCTGTCGCTTCAAAGATCTATCCCAATGCTAACAGTCACACATCATTACCAAACATTTACAAAAACAGTTACTACATTTAGTTATAATTCTATGTAGAGCTTCCAACTGATCCAGTGGCCATTTTTTAAATACACTGCTTAAAGTTAAATCTTGGCCCCCTTCCACTTGGCTTTAAACATGATGGCTGTTCTGGAGTGGCTTTTTTCTTGCCATGTCCAGCTTAAAAGATAGTTGTCGTTGGCACAGAGCAACCAATCTTACCCAGCCGACTTGTAAGTCCTTCAAAATTACGATTGGGCTCCTGGATTGCATTGAGGATTACATTTTCTCTCTGCACAGAGTACCATCAATTTTGGTCTTTCCTTTTACTCATAATCACACATACACACACATCCACATATAGCCTCTAGCCCTGTACAGTGATTTACCCTCTGAATCAAAAGAATGGGCTACTCCCTAAAGACAACTCTGACACGGTTTCATATGACAAATGCTTGCTTCAAAATCCTCTCGAACACCCATACTTCACCATTAAAAAACAGTTTCACTTAACTTTATTCCCAATAGCTCTGCTGAGGGTAAATTTGGCTTGGAAAAATATCTTAAAACTGGAACAAACACCACTGTAGATCCTACAAGCCTTTAGTCAATCAAATAAAAAATTAGCAGTTAAGCGAATTCATATATCTGCGCTATACTATTTCATGCCAGCCACATATATGTTATTGTTTTAATGCATGGAGGCACTTTGAAAATGGTTCTACTTATGTAAATTGTGTAAATTGTGTAAAAGTACATGGATATTTTTTGTTACTTGAAACTACTTTCATCGGCTAATTTATTCTGTAATCATACACATCTGTACAATTTGGCAAGCAAGCTAATTGACTTCTTTTTAAATTGTTTTTAAAACTGTGCTAATAAGTAAGAACTCATGTTATTAAATACAGTATGTGAATTTTTAAAATGCCATCCTATTAAAAATATATCAACAGTCATGGAAACAACAACTTTAAGAAAATATATCTTCAATACCTTCTTATTTAATTCTTAATTATGATCGATATAGTCATAGTTTACAATAGTGGTGTAGTTGATAATGCTATAAATGTTAAGATACTATTTTTTGACTAAATATCTAGAGAGCTTATACTAAAAGTAAGATCAAAAAAGCATGAAATTACTTAGTCATTTGTCACATAATGAGAAGCAAGCACATTTTGTCTATGTAGGCATAATATACAACCAGCTTGGTGCCATAGTGGGTTTGTATGCTTATTATACTATGTAAATCTCACATGGAAGCTGATGAGGGATTTTACTATGCTTATCTTTACTTATTATCGTTAGGAACATAAAGTGTCAGTGTGTCAGTGCTAAGGTCAAGAGATACTTAAAAGAGCATTCCACTCAAAGCCTATCATTTAATATGTAATTCTGCTGCTTTTTACAGCACACGCTGCATGAGGAATAATTCATATTTGCTGAAGGCATAATCATTAGGCTTTATGGTTATGCCATGGGATTTATGAGCATGACTTAAAGAGCTGGGGGTGAAGCCATGCAGAAAACAGACAGTGAAAACAACTGAGATGCCCTACAGGAGAGGCAACATAAATACAGAGATATCACAGGCAGCTGACTGAAAAAACTGTAGTTAACAGCTCCATATTTATGAATGAGCTTTTGTAGGCTATTTAAGTTCTTCTAAGCCGCTGACTTCCATATAGAACTAAACTTAGATTTTTTCCATTAATGAATGAAGTATAATATTAAAAAAACAATGTCTTAAAAATAAAGAAACCCATATTTTACAAGCGACATTAAACCGAAATCAAGCTATTAATAAATCATGAAGTCTAATGCAAGGTTTATAATAGCATTGAATGGAATGAATTATTTTAGTCGTTAATGTTATTCATTAACATCCTGCTAAGAGATTTCGGTTAAATTTACAAAATGAATACCATTCTATTTTAGGTTGACTAACATCTGCTGTGATACACAATTTTATTCTAATGATAGTACTACCAGAAACAAGGCGCATTAATAGTGAGTCAGCTTACTATCACTAGTTTTGAATGTTTGTTGCTTAAGACTATGGCAGATTCCACACCTGTAGCAAAGGGGTTTCATAACATTTCTAAAAAATCTAAAACAATGACTTTGTTGTTTAACATTTAATTAAGTGGTTCCACTCAAAAGCAAACTCACAAGCAAGCTCATATTCCCACATTGCTCACTACTTTGTCCAAATGTGTGGTAAAATGTCACAGTGCAAACACCTCTCATGTGAATGTGTAGTAAGATGCATAAATGGGGCACATGTCCAAAAAGGTTGAAAGCTCCTGCACTAGTCACCCCTCCCCATAACAGGCAAAAAACTTGGCTCAAGTTTAACCTGGCCTAAAGTATTACTTAAGAGTAATGACTTAAGAGTTTAATTCTCTCCAGTATACGCCTTCTTCTGGATGCTCTGTTTTGAGTTGAGTGTCTGCGTCATATATATACCGTATTGGCCCGAGTATAAGCCGCAACCAAATCTAAGCCGCACCCTTAATTTTGAGAGGGATTCAGAAAAAAATATATAAAAATTAAGAGAATAAAACTTGATCTAGTACCTATTCTTTTTGGGCTGGTGTGGTGGATACTGGGTTCAAAGCTCATGGCAATTGTCGCTAGATGGTGCAAGGCGTTGCTTCCAGAACTTTATTATGAGGCGGGCGGTGCCGGGGGCACCCTCGGTAAGAACGGAGACACGGAATGGCCAGAGGAGGTCACGTTGGCTGGGTCAGTATGTGATGATAATAAACCCAATAACCACTTACCGGTATTTAAAAATCCAAACATGAGCGTCATTGTTGCATCATAACATGTTGCGTTATAAATGTGCACTATATTTGAAGTTTCTTTTACAACTGAAAATTTATCGGTCGCGCAAATAAGCCACACCACAGTTTTTTATGTTCAAAATTTTAGAAAAAAGTGCGGCTTATACTCGGGCCAATACGGTATACTAATAAGCTAGAAGTGCTCCAACTACTTTTTATGTGTTCATATCATATAATATAAACAAAAATCTCACAATACATATGCTTTTAAATATTCATTACTTATATTTGATAAAATATCAAGCAATACCATGACTAGTTGTAATTATCTGTCTGTGGTTATTAGTAGTTGTTTAGTGTCTGTAAAGTTGCCAAACAAAACCTCCTTAAAATAAATTCTTATGAACTTAAGTTTTGCATTGCAGCCAACAAAACAACACTTCCTGTGCGACCTTTTTTTTTTAAAACCTGTAACTGTACCACTCAACTCAATTCAACAAATCTTCCAATAATCTATCGGGTGAAGTTTCGATTGGATGGGGTTTTACCAGATGATCCGTGATACTGCGGAGGTTACAATCAAAATCATGCAGGTATTCTGTCACAACTGTCCATTTATCCTGACACCAATCTATTTTTAATACTTTATAGGAAACTCCTAGGGTACTAAATCACATGGAAATACAAAAGCACACACAAAACACCTTTAAAAAAATTACATAATAATACTGTAAAAATGACCATAAATTATATCAAATTCCAAGGATATAAGATCTTAATAAATTTGATATGATGTCATAATTTATACAGCATTTATCTTAGAATGTACAAGACAGAGTTTACTGACAGAATCTAAAGACAATAATGTACAACAGTGTATGATCATGAGGCATAGTTTAGAAATTTTTAAATACTATTAAACAAAACAGAGTTTAGTATTGCGATAACCAATCAACCCATTACCCATCTTTCTTAAACATTTTTGGAGTACCCAAAGACAACCCAAGTGAGCACAGAAAGAACATACAGAACAAAATCAGAGAGTTTTGACCTTAGATCTGTGTTGTGGAGCATCCACCCTCCCCACTGCTCTCAGATTTATCTTCAGCAAGTTTGGAAAATCCTGTGGGAGATTTTGGCTTATAGGTGTATAGGAAAAAATCTCTTCAGTGCTGGAACAATCTTTTTTTCTTTATTTTAATACCATCAACTGCTTTATCCTGGTCAACCACATCAGGTTTGCTACTGGGAATTACTGGGCACTGGACATGAATAAACTGGACAGATCACCAATCAATCACAATGTTTTGGCCACCTGTCTTTGAAACAAAGCCAGTAAAATCTGCGTCGACTCTCAGTTCCCTCTGGGGAGCCAGGATAAGTAAAAAAAAATACTGTCTTGCAATCTTACCATGTCAGTAACCAATTTAATATCTTAATATAGAAGAACAACACACAGGATGCAGTTTGGATTAAAGTCAAGTAATCAATCATAAACAATGTCAGCATGACTTTGACCAGATTAAAGGTGAGAGTGAAATCTGTCGTGCATTATGGTGCTGCTGTATTAAAAAAAAGAAATATGGATTTATGGAAAAATAATGTAATAACTAATACAAATGATCAATTTGTAGTTTGTAGAACAAACTGCTTCAGGGCTAGAAGAAGTAAAAATACATAACCAAGTTTATATTTCAAAAAGAAATACAGTTCTTCCTCAAATCTAGCTGTCTAGTCTTGTAATACTAGTATAATAATACCTCAAATAGATTACAAAATAAGAAAATACTTTACACATCTTAGCACTAGCTGTATGGCACCCACCATTCTACTGAACAGTAGTTGAATACTAATTAATGCAAATATGTAAATTTATGTTATTTAGGGCAACACGGTGGCTTAGTTGTCAGCATTGTTGCAGATTCATCTGGGGCTTTCTGTGTGAAGTTGACATTCCTCCAGGTACTCCATTTTCCTCACAGTCCTAAAAAATGCAGTCATGTTAAACAAAATATGCATGTCTGTGCGTGCGTGAGTGCGTGTGTGTAAACCCTGCAACATTTAGAATACTTGTTTCACCACTTTGGACACGTGTAGGAATTTAACCTAATCCGTACAGTAAAATACAAATTTGCACACTTTAGTAAACACACTATAGAGGCAGTAGTGGTCACACGTGCCTGGCATGGTGTCCAGCCCAGGCCACGGGAAGAGGATAGGGGTTTGGTGCCTCGTGCAAGGGTACTACAGTCGTGACCTGTCAGCTCCCATGTCATGATCACATGTCCAGTTCTCTAACCACCAGGTCGTGACGTCCCCAATAGTATATTTACTGTTTTCACCCAGTGTGTCCCACCATGACACAAAATAGGATTAGATGAATAGATGGATAATTTTTAGTTACAGTTTTAGTTACAAACCGAGAAAAAAGGTGGAAATGTGAAAAGCAACAGTAAAAAAAACAGAGGGAACAAGACGGAGGAAAAGAAAAATTAAAAGACCTGTCAAAGTTTCCTTGATTTACAAGGCTCTCCACAATGCACTGTTCCTTGAGTGCTTCTGCAATTAGACTAGTGCTATGGCAACCAGCCTACCTTCTCAATTTATGAGAATGACAGAAAGCAAGGAAGAGGAGGAAAAGCCCTAACACCTTCCATGTCTGCAAATAACGTAGCCAAGACACAAAAACTAAATTACTGGCAGCAGCTGCTTGTTGCTTTTCATCCAGTAAAAATAGCCAAACCTCAATCTATGTATAAAACAAGCATGCAAGTTCAACATTCAGATGATCTTACAGTTAATATAATCAACATGTCTGGATAAAACGGTTCATTTCTTTTTTGCAAACAATTCATTGATATGCTGGAGGAATGAACAAAAGTATAATAAGCAACAGACACAACAAACACATAATAAACCCGACTCTATATGTAAGCCCTAATTAAAATGGTAAAAGTGAAATGTTATTCATGTTGTTGTATGTATAGACAAAAATCCGTGATTCATATAGTTGTTTTTGACTCATTTGTGGCACAAAATACTTTCGTTGGTGACATTTTTATTATTCTGACTGAGGTGCAAACTGCAGATCATTTTAGCACCTATACTCTCAAAAAACTACCTTATTTTACATGCAGAATGTGACACGATTGCATCATGGAAGATTAATGTGCACATCAAAACAACACAAGCAATGTACAGTGCACAATGTGACCTATCATTGTGTATAAACTTGAATATACTTTTAACCTTTCACACTTTGACAGATAGACATAGTGCTGCTATATTTTGAAAAGCAAGCTACACAAAAAGAAGCAGAGCTCATACCTAAAATATCATCAATGATACCCGTATCAACATATTAATAATAATAATACTAATTATAGAATATTATTTATAAGTGCCTTTCAAGAAACACAAGGACATTTTACACAGTGAAGTAAATAATAATAATATAATACAAATCAGAATAAAACAACTAAAAAACACTATTCTGTTTTCTTTATTACTGTTGGAATGCTATTTTATAGATTTATGTTTTGTCTGGTATAAAGTTAAGTTGTATTAATAGTATTGAGTGAAAAATTGTATTTAAACTTACAAAATAATTGTGAAAATGTAAAATAAAAGCACATACCAACAGTACAGTAGAACTACTACCACTAAAACAATAGTCTCCTCACAGTCTGGTTAATTCATGATTAATACATTTCACATTTTGATTTAGCCGACACTTTGGTCCAAAACAACTTACAGTACTGTGTGAAAATATTGACTAGGAAATTGAAGTTTAAGGAAGTAGCTCAGGAGTTAAAGAGTAAAAATCTGGCAGTAGTAAGGCTTGAATCAGTGACTCTCTGATTACTAGTCCAGCGTTTTAAACGCTAGTCTACAAGCCCTATTGCAGACATGGTAATGATTAAGGAAGTCCTTGTGACAGCCTGTTTTTCCCCTCCACACTCTTCAGACCTACTATTAGATAGACATGTTTTAAATAACACATGCAAAGTTTAAACATTGATTAAACGTATTGAAGCAACCCATAAAATCTAAAATGTTCACGAGCTGTTCACAAATGTAAATATTGCAAAAGCTATTGGCGAGAACAAACCATGATCCAATATTTTAACAGCCCACTACAATCACACGACATAAGGCTGATTGGTTGCTGATTACATTGTCCAGAATGAGCTTTTTAAGGACTTTTAAGGAAGTATTATAATACCTACAAATGTACTGCTCAGTTACAATCAAAGTGGAGGTTACAATCAAAATCAGGCAGGTATTATGTCACAATGGCTCATTTATCCCAACACCAAAGTTTTTTTTTAATGATATACAGGAAACTCCTTTACTCTTAGGGTACTGATTCACAGAAAGTTTGCATAAAATGTCCCCTTTAAAATAAATTACATATTAATACTGTCTAAATTACTGTGATTTATATTAAGATCCTAATAAATTTGGCACGATGTCAGAATTTTAACAACAATTCATGTTAGAATGTACAAGACAGATTTTACTGATAGAATCTTAAGACAATAATGTACAATACTGTACACAGTCACCCAAGTTATTCCTGGCTTAGTTTGAAATGTTGTCCCACTAATTGTTTGCACCGTATCTTCAAGCTAATGTTGAGATGCAGCCATGAAAACTCTCATCTCTGCCTGCATCAGCAAGCCTGTAATTATGGCACACCATGGTTAGCGTCGTCATGGTAGCCCGTTTTCATTAATGCTGATGGGCTGCAGCTCTCCCCGAGCTCCCTGTCTGGATTATTTAGTCCATCATTAAAAGGTGTTGTTTGTATAAAAACAAGGTCTGTCATGAATGTATGTACGTGTATCCTGAGCAGACTTGTGACAGTGTCTGTTGATGAGATTAGACAGAAGACATTCAGGTGATTAAGAGCTTATGCATGTGCTCGAGAATTGCTGTAAGGCTTCTGTTGTGACATTCTGAAGGCTGGTATGGTCGTGAGATAATGTCTTTTCACACACCGCAGAGTAGCCTGACCGTAGTTTAATCACATGTTTTTAAAGTTAGACAATTACACATGCACTTAGTTACTAGTGTGGAACACTGAAAGCAGACAGGGGGAGGAAACCAGCCAATCCAGATAAGTTTATAGTTAAATTGAGCCAGACTTTCACATGTTCACTAACAACAACAACACAAACAACAACATTTTTTTTGCGTAGTAGAGAAAGCAGGGTGACGACACACAACACCACACCTTTTCACCTCCACATGTAAATGACTCGACTGCTTTGGTAAAATTGTATTCAGTCCAGTGGCTTTTCAGTTAGTCGAACTAATTCAGCCCAGATCTGAAAATTTGATTAGGATTGGGATTGTGGGCTAAATCCAGATTTCCCTGGGGACAAAAAACATATGAAGAACATGCAAACTCTGCTCACAAAAGTTCGGGACCACCCAACCCAGGGGTTGAACCCAGTACCTTCTTGCTGTAAAGTGACAGCCAGCGTCATCTTTCAATCCTTCAGAAGATTAAAATATATCACACGTGTAGATTTTTTATAAACAAATTAAAATCAACACTACTTGTACCTAATTATGCACAATCCAGGCAATGTGAGGCTCCAAACAGAATATTGCTTTACACTGTATAGCCTCCAACATACTCCAACAACTCTCTCCATACTGTAAAAGCAGCAGAGCGTCTGCTCGGTTATCTTAGTGGGTCAGAACACATCTCCAACCTGCTTAAGGGGTTGTGTGTGTGTGTGTGTGTGTGTGTGTGTGTGTGTGTGTGTGTGTGTGTGTGTGTGTGTGTGTGTGTGTGTG
>JAOTRQ010061910.1:0-13460 GCA_028565875.1 Hoplisoma paleatum
TATGCGTCCACTCTTTTCAGTGTTAATGTTACACTAACACTAGTGTTAATATTTTTACACTCAGGTAGAGTTATTTTTTTAACACTATGGGGAGTAAGCATTATCACTGACTAACACTTTCCTAGTGTCAAGTGTTAATATTTTTACACTCAGCCATAGTTGTTTCCACATTTTAAGGAGTTAAAAATCAACACATTTAAGTGTTAATTTTACACCACACTACTATACTTATACACTTAAATCTAGTAATTTCAACACTGTTGGGAGTTAAAATCTAACACAAATTAGTGTCACTTGTACTCTCCACTAGTGTCATTTTAATAAAATGTTACACTACTGTGGTTGAAAATGCTACACCGACTTCCAATGCATTCAGACCAATGGGTGTAAAGTTTGATTACTAATAAACCCACCCACCCTTAACCAACACAACCACCCACTAAACCCATCTCAAAAACACACAAGGCAAAAACTTCTTTAGAAATGTTATCTTATTAAATGGCCACCACACCACATTAACAATTAACAGTTTGCATGGATTCACATATAATTACAATATGGAACAAGGTACACTTGATCATCTCTGTCATTTGAAAATTGCCTATCACAAGGTCTGTAATATAACAAATCATTTACAGAGATCACTGAGAAAACCTCATTTTTCTCCTCAATGCCAAATGCATTTAAATGCTCATCAAAAAAAACATTTGAGACTTTACAAATCAAAAGATAGACATTTCTGTCTTTAACAATGATACTGTCAATCCTGTTGAACAAGGGCATCTCATTTTCAACTCCAGTTATCACATACATCCCAACTTGATACTCTGTGCCATAGTTTTTGACCCAGGAAGTGGTGGAAACAGATGACTCAAACACTTCATTCAGCACCTCTCCACCCTCTATACTGCTGACCGGGACTTCTAAGATAGGACCAAACTGTAATCTCTGAAAAGTAAAGTTCTCAAAATGAAATGCCAACTGAGTCTGGTGTTTTTTAACTAGAGTCTTAGCAATATTTTTGAAGTTTTTTACAGATTTCTTAAAAAAATTGTGCTTCCCTTCAAACCGCATACACCAAATGTGTATTAGTGGCCCAATTCTTCTAATAGCGCTGGGGTAGTGGATCATATGGTGATGTTTGGGAATGAGATTGTGCTCTGGGAAGATGGATTTAAAAAGGGTGTGATGTTCAAAAATGAGATGTTTCAAATAACAAGTCAATCCATGAGATACAGTGGGTGAAAACACAATGTTAACAATTTGAATTAAAAGGAGTAGCAATTGCCAACAGGTATCCTCTCTTTCAACCAAATCTCCAAATATCAGTGGGGCATTGCGGAGAAGGCACCAAGACTGAATAGCATTGAGTCCAAGATCTTTGCTGTTGTCATCAAGCTTAAGCCCACTTGGCCTGTTCTTTCTTTGAGTATACCCATAATTAAAGCTATGGATTCTTTCAGACAACGAACTCAGGGATATTGAATTTTTGATCAGATACTGAAACACAAGCTTTAACTCATATTGCACCACTCCCTCTAACAGGTCATGCATTATGTCCAAAGCATAATTGTTTGACGAATGGAAAAACTGGAGGGAATTGAGTGGACAGTCTCGTTTGACACCAAATGTTGATTTCAAAGCAGGATTTTCCTGGATAACACGAACGTGCTCTATATGAAGATCTTTTGTACGTAGGGTTAAACCTGGGTGATCTTCAGTGAAAACTGACTGATATTCCCTTTTTTCAGTTAAACATAACCTACAGCAGTATGTCGCACTGAATGATTCGACGAAACCAAAGAGTGCATGTAGAGCTAAATTGTCTCCTGTGACCTGAATGACTGAACCCTTCACAGGTGTAGCTAAAAAGGGCAACTGTATTCCTTCAGTCTCCAGAATCTTCAAATCATCAATAAGTGGCTTCAAAATTGGCTCAAATCCATATTTCTTAAGGTCCTCTGAGTGAAAAAGAGCAACAACGTGAATATTCATTAACACAGAATTGAGCTTTGGTGATAAATTTCTCAAAACAAAATAAACACATCCAAGTTTGTGCACTCCCTTTTTTGATCCTAGAGCATTAGCCGTCTCAATTTCATCATAGTAGAGTTGGATCTGAAGAGCATGTTCGTGGTGAGAAAATAAACTATGATTTTTAAAGTAGGACCCATCACTTATATCTCTGTATAATCCCTCCTGGTGTGGTTTTACTTCTTTGAAACTGTTACAGAGTTCCTTGTTACTAAACATTGATGAGAGAGACCCACGGATAGGCACATACATGAACTTATCATTGACTGGAACTTGCCTATATGTGCCTGTTCTTCTGTCTCTTCTTACATCAAAACGGACACCCAGAACATGCTCTACAGGCTCTACTATATTCCATTTCTTTTCAAAATGCCTCATCCTTTTAGATTCTGTGTTCAGACACGAAAAAGGGTTTTCTAGTTGATCAAAACAACTCTCAACTCTCTCCAAAGTTTCTCTTGAAGCATCAGAAGACAAACATTTAACAACAGCTTCCTTTGCGTGAGCATGAACATCATTAACCAGTTCCTCCATTGAATTAACTAGATACTGCACAGTGCTCTCTGGAACACCTGAGGCTTGAACCTGAGCAATAACAGAGCTGCACATGTCCCGAACATGTTTCTTTTCAACAGGAACATGTGTAGTAACCTTCACAGGAGGATCCACATTCACTGGTGTGGAAGGTCCAGCCACAGCCTCAAATTCAAAACTGGTGACAGGATCTGGATCAAAGCAGTCTTTATGCACTCGAGAAAGGTGACGTTGGTAACCAGAATACGTACAAAAAGTGTTAAAACAACCAGGTTCTCCACAGTTCAATCGCAGAGACTTTGCGGGATACAATCCATGCTGAAACTTCAAATGTCTAAATAACATTGAACAACTGGTGTGGTGTAGTTTACAAAGGTAACATGTGTACATTTCTGGTCAAAATGTACAGTCTTCAAACCTCACAGTGAAGAAGTCTTGCTCTGATTTCTTTTACCCTGGGACTTTCTTTCACTTTGCCGACGTCAATGCCATACACAGTGGTTTGGATGAAGATGAAGAAGCTGGACAGGGCATCATCATACGACACAGCAAAAGCATAATGCGCCTTGATAAGCTCATCAAAGGCAGCAACTGGGGTCTGCATCCTGCAGGGAATGGCCTTCTGGTCCAGGATGATGTAGAAGTCCTGGATGCAGCTGCTTCTTTCTCCAACACCGAGCAGAAAGGGCTGTTTGAGGCCAGTTTCTTTAAGGAAGGTCTCCATGCTTGATCCCACCTGTCAGTGAAAAAGTGAGTGTGAGTGATGTTTTTACTCAAGCCATTTGAATTAATGTGTGACTGACTGTATGAATGGATGTCTGACCCCACGAGTGAGTGAGTGTGTTTAAATGTTTTTTACTCAAGGCATTTTAATTAATGGTCAAATGAATGCATGAATGGATGTGAACAATACACAACTTGATTAATTAATGATGAATTCAAGGCATGGATTGATGAATGTACACAACATTAATTTATTTTTGTGTGATAAATGGATGTATTACTTTTTAAAAACTATTTAACTGCATCTAAAGAATTACAATGTCATATTGGGTCCTGAAAACCTTGCTTTGGTGATGTACAGTCCTAAGAAAATACCTTCATGAACTTGATCAGGCGTCGAGTAGCCTCCGACGCACTCATCTTGCCACTCTTCTTGCCTTTAACTGTTGGAGGCAGGAGGTGAAGCAGAAGCAGGATGGCAGCCATCTCAGAATCCCACTCCTCAGAATGCCAAACTGCATAAATAGAAGAGACATATTGCGGCATCAGTTACAGTTCAGTTTTCTTTAAAGGTGCACTGTGTAATATTTTAGCTGTTTCTATCAAGAATTCATGCTGCCCATTCATAAATGTTACCTTTTTCACAAATACACACCACCACCATCTACAAAGTAATTGTAAGTATTCATTATGACTGGAAAAATTGCACTTTTCATACATGAAAAGGTGGATCTTCTCCATTATCTGCCATTTTGAATGTCCAGAAATACACCATTTTAGCGGCAAAACTTACTGTACTTTGGTCATACTAGTAAATATCAGTTCATTATTTAGTAAATATTCATGAAAAGATCAAATTTGGCAGTAGACAACCGTTACAATGAGCAGCATAGTTACAATACCTACTCTGGTCACATCCTACACAGTGCACCTTTAATTACATGATGGATTGAATATGGTTAGCAGTAAGATGCAGTGTGTACAAACATAATTTGTAGTAAAGGGGAAAAAACATGAGGACACAACGATGTCCTATTTTCTTTTTGCACTGAAAGCATGAGTAATCTACTGTATCTACTATTCAGTGGGCTATATGCACAAATCTGCTACTTCCTGAACTTGAGTTTGCTCCTGGTTTCCTGTCTTACATTACTGTATTTGACCATAGTTGTAATGTCAGACACACCTGGATTAATCAGTTGGTTCAATAATGCAAGACAGGAAACCAGGAGCAGCCTCAAGTTCAGGTAGTAATGGATGTGTGCAGATTATTAAGATCATGAAGCCTGTTAACACTTACCACCATCATCAGACTCTTGTTGTGCAGACAGAAGCAGCTCATCAACAACCGGACTCGGAGTTAGGTTCTTGCAGCAATCTGCGATGACTCTCGGTTTGAAAAAGGTTGGCCACTTGGAGAGGAATTTACCAGACACCTCCTCACCAAAGATCATTGAGAAGTCTTGGTCGATCTTAAAACAGAAAAGATGAAGTGGAAGAGAACACAGTTGCCATGGCACCATAGGCATCAATTAAACAGTCAAGCAAAATAAGGCAACCACAAAATTGACAGGAATGCATTTTATGCTTACCAAGCCAGGTGTATCTAAGAATCTGGGAAAGAGGTCGAGGACAGTAGAGGCACTTTCTGGGTCTTGAATGACTCTTTGTCTGTGCTGGAATGTGGCCTTCATCTTATTTCTGACAAGGATTGCATCACTTGAGTGTTTCATCGCCGATATGGCTTCCTTGCATTCATCCCCAGTCAACTGCTTCTCATCTGAAAGGATACTGCGTGGAGTCTTGGGGCCCTCTTGGAAAGTTGTCTTGGATTTCTTGCGGTCTTGAGTAGAGGTCCGCTGAACAGTTTTCAGCCTCCACGCTAGATACCCGGAACCACTCTGATGATCATAAAAATGTTCCTGTTGATAAAGAAAAACAGAGACTCATACCACCTGAGAAAAAACTCCAGGAAAACCTTTTAAAAGACCCCAGTGAGAACGACAGACGAGGGATGCCACACCCAGGACTGGCAGACTTGCTATTGACAAAAAAGTTCTACAAATATACACAGATTATACTAGGATGCATTATGGTTTGCACTCACATAGCCATTCTTGGAATCTGGGTCACTCAATTTTGGGAACAGTGTTGTAATCCCAAGTGCATAGAGGTTCCGCACATTTACCGGAGGTACCCTCCTAGGAAGAAAGAGATCACCAAAAATGGCAAATTTCATTCATGAGTACTTGTTATTAAAGTTAACCCATTGATGCCAGATGCTGCATAGCGCAACATTGACCCTAGTGTCTGGAGATGCATTATGCAGCATTCGGGGTCATGGGTGCAAGAACAGGATCTTGACTTTTAAATGCAATTTAATTTGATGTTTTTTATGTGCTAGGGACACTGAGATATTTAGGTTTTTGTAGGTTTAAAGCACCTTTTCCCAAAGGGGCTACGGAATTTAGCAGGCATTTTTTGCAGGTGCTTTAGGCATCAATGGGTTAAGCAGAACGTAAAAAGAGTCAAAAAAAATAGTATATAACAGATTTTTTTTTTAAATGAGGATGAATAAATTCTGCAATAATACAAAAATAAATGAATATCAGATAACATCAGCTTAGTAAAATAAACAGCTCAATTAAAACTGAAGAGCAAAAGGAATAGTTGAGTAAAAATAAAAACTAATGAGAAATTTAAACAACCACAATCCGATAATGCAAGTGCATTTACTTACCCATGGTACTCCACCATATCTGCCACAAGAATGTTGACCATCTTCCTTCTTGTAACATCACTGATGGTGCTTGTTTTCTTGTACTCTTCTAGTATTTCTTTTCCACTGGCCTTTGAACACAGAGCATCTCTAACAATCTGAAACGACAATTGCATATCATTCACACTGCAAGTACAGTAGGTATTTCATCTGATGTAACAGTTGTTTGTCATGAGAAATAAGAATTAGCCATCATAGCAGAGCATCTGCAGTCCAACACCATAGAGGAAGAACATAACAGTAGAGTTGACACCGCAATTCATGACGGCACATGCACCCTCCCATCTTGTGTAGGTAGTGTAGGCACCTTCAGGCAATGCAAATCAATGGAGAACATGCCGAACTCAAAAAATTGACTAAAACTGTGTGAATATGAAGTAACACATTAATCAAAGACCAGATTTGAAATGTCAGGCTAAATATGTACTTAAATCATGAGTCGACAAAATACATTTAAAAATCAAATTATAAAAATCATGTAGATATTTAGCAACACTCTTCAACTATTGTCCTTGCATAGCGTGTTGATGGACATTTTTCACATTATTAAGCCATTTTTGAGAGATGAGCCTCCTTCTCCATTCATTTCCATTTCTCAGATACCTCCAAAAAATGGCTGCCACGGACTGCCGTGAAAAGGGGGCGGGATCCACTCTAGTGTTATGTTCTACCTCTATGTCCAACACCTACTGAAGTTACAGTACTAATATTCTTATTGTGAAACTTTAATATAAGGCTCGACATTGGTCTAATTGACATCAGGGTCAATAGCATTTGGTTAACTTACATCTCTTGCAACATTGCCATCCAGGGGCCCTTCAATCAGCTGTCTTCTCCGAGTCTTTGTAGATTCCAGTATCACTGTTGAGTCAGAACCTGATGATGACCCTTGGGACGCACATGATGGTGATGGTGACCAGTCAGATGAAGATGAGCCCTCTAAGAACGTCACCTCAGTAGGGATACCTAAGAAAAAATATAGCATTGTGACAATTGACAATCCTGCTCCTGCTTTCCTGTCTTACATTCTTGGACAAACTGATTAATCCAGGTGTGTTTGATCTCACAACTATGTTCAAACACACCTGGATTTATCAGTTTGTCCAATAATGTAAGGCAGGAAAAAAGGTAGTGAATGTGTGCTGTGCATATAGCCTAGTGACCAAGACAGGAAATATGTTACAGCTCAATTTACCTTTTGTAGAAAACAAACAAAACATAACAATTAATTACATCTATAAGCCAGCAATCACTTACCATTACATTCCTCTGCCTTGAAAAACACCCCTGATGACTTTAAGAGTTCATCAAATATGTCTGAATCCACTTCCACATTAGATGAATCCTTCAGCCTCAAAGAAGTAGAATCTGGCAAATTGAATTTCGCCAGCACTGACACACAAGAAACTGTCAATAAGCAAGGTTTGGGAACAACAACCATGCCTTGAGCAAAGCTGATGGACTTATAAATACACTGGGGTTAGTGGGAAATATAATTGTCATCTGCAGTTTCCAACAAAGACACTGTAAAACCTTCAAAGCACAAATAAACATGACAGTCAAATTAGCCTAACAGTTACCTGCTTGCAAAAACTTGGAGTAACTGTACTCCTCCTCGACCTGTGGCACCCTGACCCATTTGCTGACTCCATTATATTCTACAGGAACCAGCATGTTGCTTTAAAGACAAAAATGGCATTACTTGAGGTAGTCCTAAGTTCTTACATGTACACACAGTGATCCACGCCCTGGTGTGAGGAGGAGGGTGACTGAACACTTCAATTACAGTACAGACAACGTGACACTGACCCTGATGAAGGAATGTGAAGTAAAAATTAAGTTACTGTAAAAAAAAACCTTTTCCTGTGTTTTGTGAACGAACATTTGAGGGAACTGTAAGATATGGCTTGACAACATGCATGAGAGCTTCCCATCCGATGCACACTTGTCAAGGCTAACTTTTTTAACCAAGTCAACTCTTACCGAGGGTCTGCAAGTTGCAACGCGCAAGACACCTCGAACTAACTCTCTTCGTGTGGAAAACGTTTAACATGATCAGACAGGCACAGACCACGGTTTCATAAAGGTACTTATTAGTTCTAGTTCAATATTATGGAGCACCGAGCATAGACGCTCAACTGGGTCGCGCTCACAACAACAGCTAGAGTTGATATACGGGTGACGTGTTGTCAATTTGTTCTAGCTTTAATCATTCATGAAAATACGCGACAAATCGCGTCCCTTACGGGTTCAATATGGGGCGCATGATTTAATTACCATGACGGTTCCGTATTTCGAGGGATGGGTGGCAAGCATAGCAGACCCAAAAGCCGATGTGTTATCAATAAACGTTCATAGGAAACCAAAAATGCATCAGTTAACCCAACACCAAAGATACCAAACTAGCCACATAGCCCTACTTACACCGTGCGTTGCACATATGAAATGTCGACAGTCAACAGTCCAATCGAGTACAGCATTTTCAATCCATCCATATTACACAAAAATCCTTCCCGTATGAACACCATATTTTATTTGAGGGACTTCTGTTTTCTTAAACACTGGTCCAGTGCAGCGTTTGCCAGCTAGCATGCTAAGCTAAAGTTAGTCAAGTTAATTCGCTTTGCTACCCAGCAGACAAAATCAACCACAAAACGGTTATATCAATCCCAAAGTGACACCTTTATCGACCAAAACGTAACTTACCATAGAAAGGAGAGATTTTCACGACGAAGTATGGCTGAGTGCTGCTGCTGCTGCTGCTGCTGACAGTGTTCCACACAACTCCAGCAGGCGATTCAAAGGGTGGGTGTGGCCAATCTAACGAGTCACAGTGTAAATTCAGAGATATTTTCATAACGACAGATATTAACTCTGACACTATTTGGGACTGACTCCCGAGGAAGTTAATATTGATCAATTCTGAGTAAAATTACTAGTAACCCCTTCTAATTTACACCAACCCTGAAAAATTAACACTGGCACATTTGCTGTGTAGTTGAATAAAAAGTAACATATTTTAAAATCTGAAATCTAGTGAAGTAAAAGTGAAATAAAATAAAAGTGAAGTAAAATAAAAATACTCACATAAAGTACAAATACCAAAAAATACTAATTAACTACAGTAATAAATTACATTTACTTTATTACTGTCCACCACTGGATCAAACTGATGCCAAAACACTGGTCCACGTTTTTGTCTTTTCTCATCTGGACTACTGTAATTCTCTTCTCTTTGGTCTAAATTGTCTATAACACATTCAGAAGTCTCTCACACATACAAATGCCTCTGTTCACATCACTTTCATTCTCAGGTTACTACACTGTTACTACATTAGTCACTTCTCACATTGATAATAAATATCCTTACGACATACAAAGTGGCCTCACCCATATATCACCCATGATGCCGCTCAAATGACCCAGTTCTGGTCTCCTAGTTGATCCCTAAGTAAAAGTAAATCCTATTGATAACAACTCCTATACTTTTGCTGCCTCTCACATGTGACTACCAATTAATGAATGACTTTTTAAATTTTTATTGTATATATTGTTTTAAATTTTGCTTACCTTTTCTCTGTGCATTTTCACCAATAATTAGAGTGATCTAGTTTTGTGATGAATGATTGTAAAGAGTCCTTGAAAAGTGATATATACACTGAAAATAAAATTATATTACTATTAATATTATTATTAGTAATAGTAGTAGTAGAACCAAATGCTATATTCAAATCAAGTCAACTTTATTTATATAGCCCTTTTTACAATAGACATTGTGGGAGGTTTCAGAGGTTTCCTCCACTGTCTGTGTGTGTGTGTGTGTGTGTGCGTGTGTCACGCTACGCCCCGCGCACTCTCTCCGCTCCACCCTGCAATCGCATCTGTCCCGAGTCAAGCGCTGATTAGCGTGAGTATTTTAATGTCTCTAATAGCGACGGACCTCGCTAGAGAATTGTGTTTGCTACGCTGCACAGCTGACTCGCCGGCCGAAGAACTATACCGCTCAACGAAGCATGAGTCTTCCAAACCCTCGCTAGCAGAGGTCTATTTGTACCTGCGCACGGACGCAGAGGAACTTTTTATTGTTTATAGCTTTGCGAATTTACGTCTGTTGTTTTGATCCCGATCGCGGAGGACAAGTCCCTCCTTGTTTTGCGTTGTTGTTTCTTTGTATTTTCGTAGGCCACACCCCCGCATTCCTGCAATACCCCAGTGCTTACATCACCACTTCTCAAATCTGCAATAAACCTCCATTCAAACCGCCTGTCATTGTCAGTGTTGTTCTCACGCCACAAAACCCTTTCATAACACATTGTCTTAAAGCAACTTTACAAAATACAGGACAAAAAGATACATAAACCCCTGTGTTAAGGAAATTATTATTTTACTTGTATAATAATGTTAATGGTTTGTTATTTTAGAAACTCATACACTAGAGCATTGTGTATCCAAAAGTATGTATGTTATCTATGCCAGAGAGAATGTGCTAAACTCCCTTTAGTGTGAGAAGAACTTAGAGTACCTGATGGTGCCTATTTCTGTGTCCTCCCAACAAAGATTAACGACTCGTTGTCCGTCTTTAAGGAAAAAAATTCTCACGACGACTCATCGGAGCCAGCCATGACTAGCCTAAGCTACAACCTATATCCCTCAGGGGTATAAATCAGGCATAGCGATTGCGGACTTCAGACTTGCTCTGGTCTCATCTGTGTGTGGGTCTACTCGTGACACTCATACAGATTATTTATTTTTTATTTTTAATAAATATACACTTTTCTAATATTATTTTACAACTTGTGTCTTGTGCTAATTTTTTTCACAACACCTGTTAAGCAAGTCGAAGGCAACTGTGGCAAGGAAAAACTTTTTGAATATTACAGGAAGAAACCTTGAGATGAACCAGACACAACTTGTGTCTTGTGCTAATTTTTTCCACAACAGATTGGCGTTGTCGTGCAGGATCAACGGAAAGTTGAAAGGATCTGGTGCAATCTGGAACTGAATCTGAGTCGCTCTCCCCAACAAGGATTGGGCCAGAAATAGGGAAAAGTCCATAGAATAAGGAAAGTACCTCTGGAAATTTCGAACAGATTGTATCGACCTTCAACGCCGCTTGATCCAGTAAAAAGAACTTGCAAGTGGAAAAGACACATAATTCAGGTCAGATTTGTTCTTGTCAATATATAATCTTTCCTCGAGGGTGGGGTTTCGTGGCAAAGACTTGGAAATACTCCTCGAAGTACTGAGGATTCAGCTTTTGTTGTTAAGTATTGATCTTTGTAACATTACAAAATATGGGATACTCCTCGAAGTACTGAGGATTCAGCTTTTGCTGTTAAGTATCGATTTTGTAATAAATCCAGCGGGTAGCTGGTCCTTTCTCGTAGACGTGCGACATAAATGTTTCACAGATTAAAATCTGTGGGTGTAATAAGATAATACTGACTAATCTGTGATTTTCTGCTTATTTCTGCTGGTGTGTGTGTGTGTGTGTGTGTTAAAGTAAATCAAAGTAAGCCAAATTCTTATGTGTTTTAATTTGATGAAGGGGGTATTTATGGTATTTGGTATATGGTATCAAATGAGGGACGGCTACGGCCCTAACGTTGTTAAACACTGCACCTTTTGGATTAAAGAGTATGGGTTTTTAAAAACAGGAACCCTGGGTGAACGACAATTAAATCGTTTGAAAAAAATCACTCTGACTAGTAAAGAGGCTAAGAAATATTTTGATAAAGATAAATAGAAATGTTTAAACATTTATGTAAATGGAAGACTGAAGCTGCTATTAGAGCAGAGCAGAATGTCACATGTAACAGTAAACAAATTTGAGACACTAAACATGAACCTCAGTGTGTTTTAGTGTTTTAGACCTGGACTCGCCGGCACTGAAGACTGCTCAGCCCGCTCCACCTCAGCCTGCCCAACCCCTCCCTCAACAACAAACGCAGAGAGATGTTCATCTTCGAGCCAAGAGACCTGATGACGTCCATCAAAGATTCCCAGATTGGGGACCAGCGACTCAAGGTCAAGGTCCAGATCAAGCACAAGATCTCAACCAAGCCTATCGACAGATGATCGCAGATCTTCGACAAAGGCATTAAGCGGCATTCCCTGCTGTTATCAACACCGCAAAGACTTCGAGCTGCATTCAACGGGAAGACAAACCTCTCTATGTTTTTCTGGTGCATCTCACCCAAGTGCACAAAGACTTTTGCAGCATTGATGAACCTGCACAGCAAGCTGCAGGCCCAACTGACATGGGCCTGTGGGAAGCTCATCTGAGAAACTCTTTCCTCATGAACATGAGACTTGAAATCTCATCCTAACTGAGAAAGAACTGTGTCGGGTTTGCCAGTGCTACCCTATCTACAATTGAAGAACATGCCAAACACAATGAGTCTGTAATACCCAGCAACAAAGAAAGAAAGCCCAATGAAGGCTTCCAGAAGAGAGGTCGGAGGACCCAGAAAGACTGCTGATTGGGACGAAAGAAAAGTTTTCAAGGACATTTTGCAAATAACTGTCATAACAATGATTGATGATGAGGACAAGCCCAAAACAAGCTTAAATGACGGGTGGCACAGGAGGAGGAGTTGACGTGACGAGAAAAGGCTGAACCAAACGCTAAGCTACATTGAAGACATCAAAAGGGAAGTAACCTCTAAAATTAATAACTAATAAATGTTAGAAAAAAAATTAGCTCAGGCATATTAGGTTTACCCAAAGTAACGGTTAATGTCAACGGTAAAAATGTGGATTTTCTAATAGAATGTGGAGCTGCTAAGTCTGTAATTTAGAATTCTTTGATTCAATGTGTTGTACAAAAGGTTAAGGAAGTAACTGTAATAGGAGTAGGGGGCAATCATATTGTATAGCAAATGTCTGTGCCCCTCCGATGTAAAATGGAACATGTACAGTTTGAACATTGTTTTTTTTTTATGTCTGCAACCTGCCCATTGAATCTCGTGGCCAGGGATTTAATGTGTAAGTTGCAATGCACCTTGTCTAGTGGTCCAGAAGGAATGTTTTTAACATGGAAAGATGATTTTCAGGGACTACAACATGTTCCAACGGTGTTGTATGTGTTTGAATGGCAGATCGAAGGTTCTGATGTGACTTCTAAATTTTATGGCGAATGTAAAGACATTCCGCCCAAAACTTTGAATCTGAAAACAAAATTAAACCTTCATTGTGCTGCCCGCGTAACATTAAAGCGTGATCCTGAATATTCGAAAGGGTTCCTTCGGGACTCAGCTGACAATGTATTTGCTACATATTTGTAGTGGGACTCCCAGTGGTGAGCGTTGAGTATTGGTTTGCATTCTCCTTTGAAGGGAAAACATATACATTTACACGTTTGTGTCAAGGGTATTGTTACAGTATGTTG
>JAOTRQ010061919.1:0-13459 GCA_028565875.1 Hoplisoma paleatum
ATGGACATTGACCTGATAACATATTCAAAAGGATAAGTCTTTTTGATAAATGAGAGGAGACAGGGGATTGTACAGGAAACAATTTTTTAAACAAAAAAATTGTTTATGCAGGGAAAACAATTATATTTTAACAATGCCATTTTGTCAAACTTTTTTGACGTAATGACATCATTGGACTTTCGGTTTTGGATAACGAATGATTTGAAAAAAAAATTGGCTTATTATAATTGGTTTCCAGTGAAGTAGGGAGGTAAGTAAAGTATAAATGCTCTCAAAATGTTATTAAATATTACATTTAATAGGTGTTAATAGGTTAGGTGTTAATTGTTATTAAACTATTGTGGGCTTATTTTGTACTGGGTTGTCAGATGAAGTGCATTTCCTGGACATCAGTATTTTTATGCTTTATATATAATATAGAAAGATACCAATACATATACTAGCTCAGTGGGTAAGGTGTTAGACTTCTGATGAGAAGGTTCTGAGTTTGAATCTCACTGCTGCCTCGACATCGAATAAGACCTTTAAACATTAATTGTATAAAATTTGTGTTAAATGTAAGTTGCTCTGGATAAGAGCATCTACGAAATGCCATAAATATAAGAGTGACTTTTTTGCCAAATTAAGAGACTTAAATTAGAATTGAAAATCAGAGTAAAACATAATACTTTTAAGAGCATTTGAAGATAAATACTTTTGTACGTTTGACGAAAATCAAAACTGAGGTCTTTTACTAGAGCAATCTGTATCTGTACATTTACTCAACTACATGTACCAGTAATTTGCCTAATTATTATTGATAAATTGTAGCCTTGTTGCTGCACAGCAAGGTCCTGGTTTGGATCCTATGTGGGGCAGGCCAGGTCTTTTCTGTGTGGAGCACGTTTTCCCTGTCTTTGTGTAGGTACAAAAGCTGCTTAAGCTGCTTCGGTTTTCTCCCAAGGTACAAAAATATGCAGCAAGGTTGATTGGAAATGCCAACATTTTGGGAGTACCAATGATTTTGGACTGGTGATGGCTGGTAGAAAGTTAAAATGTTAAGAATTGCAGCCTTTTTATTGAGTGAGGTTTTGGAGCTTTTGAATTTTGCGTTGAAGATGTCTTTTTTAAATAAACTATGAACGTGAACTAGTTCATTTTAAATTAGTTTGATCTGAAGCTTGAACTAGTTAATTTTAAATATTATCTGGCACAGCACTATCATTTGCTCTGGCATTTCTGCAAAGGTTGATATAATTCCAAAAAGTCACAGGTGTCTACTACTAAATAATACCTCATAACAGTGGTATACAGTTTATTAGGCTTGCATACAGAGCACATAATGAGTGACTGAGGCACACCATAGTACTGTTACTAATTGGCAATATAAAAATCATTAAAGCATGCTGATCCAAGGCTGGTATAATATTGTCTGCTTGTTAGCATTTCTATTCTAACTATGTCATTTATTTCAACAAATGTGTTTTGTAAATGACATTATTTATACAGAGATAAGCCTTACAGCAAGAAGAGGCTGCACTCTGGTCAGGGTGCTTTCCATGTAAAGTTTGCATGTTCAAAGTCAAATAGTTTTATTGTAATTTGCACAATAAGGGGACAGTCCTCGAAAATGAGATTCTTACTTTGCTATTTGCCTAGAATAAAACATTACAAGCTAAGTACAATAAGGCAAGAATTATACACCATTAAACACAAAGTGTTCTTTTACATGCTGTTAAATTCACAGTAGGGTGATATGTATATTATTTCCAGTTGGGAACATTTTATTCACTGCTATTTTATTTAGCAGAAATTTGTCAGGGAAAGTGCAATTGTGTAGTGTAAACGGTCACCTCTATTAGTAAGTATTACAGTGTTGGGTTATTTCTAAGTCTATTGGCAGTCAAAGGAAAGAAGAACCTGGTATATTTCATTTCATGTAACTGCGGCCTGAGTGTAGAATTGTTCACAGTCAGACGTGTGAAAAGTTGTGTGAACAGTTATTTCTGAGGTAGGTTCTGATTGCAGTGAGGAAAAATGAGTTCTTTAGTCTGGTCATCTTGCATTTTACACTGTTCCTCTTGCCTCTAAGCATGCTGAGGTGGATGTAGTCTTACGTTTGTAATCAAGTATTCTTCCCATTATCTCAGTAAGTAATTGAATAAGAAATACTTTTGCTTTAATAAAGTGCAAAAATCCAAATGAAATAATATATATATTTTAAAACAAACTTCAGATTTGTATTCATTGCATATAGCTGATTAATAACCTATAATAAATGGTTAAGTGCTAACAAGCATCTGACAACTTCCATGTGAAATATTTGCCCATTTATCTTGTGCAAAAGCTTCTTCTTGGTGCTGTAACTTCTTTCATGAATTACCATTATTCATTTTTGGTGTAATTTGATTTTAAAGACTAGGAAGGCCTTTGCAGCGATGACATCTTAAACAAGCTTTGGCATGTCATGACAGATTGGGTAAGAGATAAAATTATGAGACCACTTTCCTAATTTTGTGTTGCTCCCACCCATTTTGCTGCTCCATACACAACAAATGTGTTCGGCACGATTTGTTCATTAAACTCATGTTAACATTTCTACCTAATTTTGCAATCTTTAGCATTTTAAAAATGTTAATAATATATTAATTTCTAAAAATACATGATTTCCTAACCTATGCTTTGTAGTTGGGGAGGCCATAAGCAGACGTAGCTGTCATGATCTACTGCCTCATAGTGTAAATGTAGTATGACTCAGAACACAGACACCCTGAGTTGAACACAGCACTGTAGCTTGTTCATTACAGCCTAATTAATCCACTCCAGGCTTCTGTGTATACAGCTGCTGATAACGAGGAATACACGTGGAGTATCCCGTTTTATCCACCATCACGCCATGTTCTGCATGGCTTGCAGTAGAATAAGAGATTTCTTTAAAATCAATATGCTTTGTTACTATACATTGCAAGGTCATACACAGTATTTGCTATATTTACATGGATCCCCAAGAGTATGTACTACACACATTCTGCACTTGACCTACTCATCCTATCTCCCTGTAACCCATATGCAAAGTGTGATTGGCTGTGCTTTTCTGTGCTCTCACACGAGACTCTGACAATTTAGCAATAACTAGGTTGTGGTGGATCTTTTTCGACCCATGGTTAAATGTATGTTTTATTTAGTATAGCATAGGTTGAATAATTTGTAGGTAGACTGAGCTTACATTTATAACTAAAACATTTATGAATGTCAAATGTAGTGCACAACTGCAGGTTGTTTGGCCTTTTTTATTAGAACACTGATGTTTAAGTGAGTAACACCATCAATAACGTTGGGTATATTTTACCCAGTAGAAAGCGCCTAATTTAAACACACAAATATTAATATTGGATAAGTTCCACACATAAAATATGTTACTCTCTATTATTAAGGTTGAGTGAAAATCACTGCATGCAAAAAACATAGATCTGAGGGGGGACTGCTTAACCAAATTAATGACATAAATTACCGTCGTAAAGCTCTCCAAAGTCTCATGTAACTCAATGTGATTATGAAAATCACATAACAAAAATGTGTGGGTGAAAATCACCCGGCTTTAGTGTTTAAGGGTTAAATAACATAAATAAACATAATGAAATGACATAAAAATATAAATAAACTACTCGGTTTCTCAATGTGTCTTATACCACAACTAAGCACGGCTATTTTTTCTGCACATTCTCTATTGTTTGGTTACTGCCGTCTCTATTTATCTCACTCTCCATGTGACTAAAAGTTAATAATAATGAGTTCCCATTATAACAGATTAGTTCTACTGATGTAAAATGAAACATGTAAATTACAGCTGTTAACAGTTGTGCAGAAAAAAAGACACTCTTATATTTGTTGGACCAGCTTTAGCTTTGATTACAGCATGCATTTGCTGTGGCAGTGCAATGTTATAAGATTTATTTCAATCTAATGTTGCATATTTTTTTCACCAAGCGCATGCATTGATGTAGCATGGATCTGCATATGAAGCTGCAAGCAGGATGACCACCATTGGAGATATTATACTGGCTATTCAATACAATCCAATGTGGATATATTTAGTACCTGGACATGGGATTTTGGGACTGTTCAAGGGCTGTGCAAATATTATTCCATAACGTCTTGCACCAGTGCATAAGCACTTTCACTGAGGACACGAGAGGGCTGATAACCCAGGCACTCAAACGCAGAGAGGTCATTGGCTGCACTTGTATGCAAGTTTATTATATTCCACCCATGGTAAAAAAAAAAAAAAACACAATTGATTTCGCAAAATGTGAACTTATGTGCTAAATGAATTCCAGCAGAGTCTCTTTGGGTGGTAAATCAACTCTGTGGGTATTAAGCTGTGTGCAAACCAGACTGCACTTATTAATATGCAATCTTTGGAGTTGCTCAACTATGTGGCAACATTTTTTGGAAAGACCATTTTCTTTTTTTCTGTGACTACTTTCAGCTCAAAGCAACCAGATCAAGAGACTCCAAGACTGTGGTGGGTTGTTGTGTAAAGTTTGCTTTTTCTGTGTCCGCTTAAGTTTACTTTGGGTGCTCCTGTTTCTTCCCACAGTCTAAAAAACACAAGTGGTGAATTAGATACATGGTAAATGTATACATGGTTATGATATAACCTGTGTACTGAAATAATACATTTGTAGAGAGTAGTTCTGTCATGTATGTAAACAAACTGTGGACTATAACCTAAAAATGACAATAAACAGAAAAATATAAAATCGTGTGTGTGTGTGTGTGTGTGTGTGTGTGTGTGTGTGTGTGTGTGTGTGTGTGTGTGTGTGTGTGTGTGTGTGTGTGCTGCATGGTGCTGATGTAACAGAAACAAAATCATGAAAACCCCTTAATTTACCACAATAAATTATTTTCACTAAAACATTATCTAATTTGAAAGTAAAACAACTTTATTCTAGAAAAAAATTAATACAAGTTTATTCTTCAATTCAGAATCTATACATTTTCATTCTCAATATCCAGAATTGATCTCTAAGACAAACTTCATTATTATTATTATTATTATTATTATTATTATTATTATTATTATTATTATTATTATTATTATTTACCCTGACCTTAATATGCTATTCTAAAAAGGGACTGCAATGTCATGATTAAAAGATTTGTTCCTAGATCCTAAAAATAATTCACAAAACCCCATCATCACATTATAATTAATTAGATGTAAGTATTAGGTATTTATGATACAAAATGTATAAACATTTGGTATCATAAATTCTACCTAATACTGCTTAATTTCCATATAAAAGAGCTCTAATGTGAGAATTTAGGACATTTGTTTTTGAAAAGGGTCAGCCACTGGTGGTGTAGTGGTTAAAGTACTAGACTAGTAACTTGAGCATATTAAGTCGCTTTGGATAAAAGCATCTGCTAATTGTTGAAAATGTAAAATCCACAAAAGCTCTAAACTCTCTCTAAACTTTTTGAACTTACAAAAAGAACAAATAGACTTTTAATATTCAGCTAACCAACTTGATTGTGTTTTAAATGTATACAAATGCCTGAAGCACTGAAATCAAGTATTTTCAAGTTTTTTTTATTCCACATTGAGCAGATGAGTTCGTAGCAGGAGAGAGTATTTTGATTGGGTATAAAGAAAGGATCAGTCCAAGGCTTTGTTCGCTTAGTTCACACAAACATAGGTAAACAGCTTTTTCTGTACATTTTGACATTTTGTTCACACGCCAATAGCATAACTGCTTACTGAAAAAAAACCTTCCAAGGTGAAGATATTTAAAAACTCAGTGTTTGCAGTGTTGTCGTTAAAACAGAAAAACACAGTTTTTAGCGTTAAGGTGTACGCCATTATCTTATTTGTTTACATTAGCTAATGTAGAATTTTACCATAAACTGCAGGTTTCATGTGGAAAGATCCAAGGAATCCTGAGACATTTAGGTATATAGGACATTTGCGAGATAATTGAGACGGTGCAGGAAAAGCACTCATATTTTTCTGTAATAAATTTAACGACATTAAAGTATTTGGGAAAACGTTTTTTGTCTCTCACAATTTGCTAAGAAATTTTGTCGAGACATGCTATCTGAAACTAATCTCAGAATGATTGTTGAATTAATAATACCCCCAAACCTCATTAAATTCACAATAATAAAATGCAACACACAAACTCATGCATTATATTTTCTTCATATTAAATAGTACACTAGTGTGTTATGCTAATGCATTTTCCAGTGTTGCAGTAATTACAGAGCACATTGCAAGGCTACGGCTCTCTGGGAGCAAGGGAGACTTTGGGACAAAGAGGCTCTTTGGAGCGTATTTCTCCAGGGTTTTGGGAGGAAAAAAAGCTTGCTACTTACAATCTCACCACCTTACACAACTTGTTATACCAGCTTTCTATCCACATTGACTCGGCTTAGACAGCGGGCAAGTGAATAGCTCGTCCATCTAGTTTTTTAGTCACCTATCCACCCAGTGTGGACCCAGAGCCAATGCAGTTAGGTGGTGCTACGGTAGTCTCTATTTCTACTGCGAGCTTATTACATTATTTACATTTATCATAAGGTGTTCTTGTGGTAAGTGCATTTTTCCTGATCTAAGGTATTTTTTGTTAATTCCATGTACTTGTAAATAGCTGAAATGACAATAAAACCCCTCTGACAATATTCCTGGCTGAAAACTCGTAACACCAATATTGATTTTGGTCTCTGGTGTGATTTTGGGATGGGGAACTGATTTGGAATAGGTTCTACCTGCCAGCAACTAATGCCCCTACAATTTAGGATGTCCTTGTTGGGTTAGTAACACAGATCCGCAGATACAATTAATGCTGACTTCTCCAACCAAAACTGTCTGTTACCATTGCATCTTTTAGCAGGGACTGTACAAGTTCTATCTGAATCATGCTGGTTGTGGAGGCCATTATTGCATGGTCATCGTCATACCACCTAAAATTAAGGATGAAAGGTTTCCCCAAACTGCAGGCTCAGTAAGGATAGGAGGTCACATAATCTAAGCTTGCATCACAGAAATACCCAGAAATATTGTGAAATTATTTCAGGGCCATATTGGGTTCAAATCCAAGCTCTGCTCCACAGCTACTGTTTGGTCCTTCAGCAAGACCCTTAACCCAGTCTGCTTCAGGTGCAACATATGATAGTTGATCCTGCACTCTGTGCTTCAATAGGTTCAAGTTGGAATATTTTGAGAAATAATTTAATTGTACTGTACATCTGTATATGTGTAATGTTAATTATGTGTACAGAGCATCCAGCTTTTCAACACATGCATCCTGGACAATGCACTAGTTAATTGCAGGGCTAATAAACATGCGCACACAGACTCACAAACACATTAAGAGATTCACCTTTAGGGCAAATCGGTGTATCCAATTAACCTGACTGCATGTTTTTGAAGCTCTTAGAGGAAACTCACACAGACACAAAGAGAAAACAAACTGCATATAAAGGACATGGACCTTTCCACCTGGCAGCTGAACCTTGGACCTTTTTGCTGTGAGGCAACATTAACACCAACATAGCTAAAGTCACTGTTTAAATATATAATTCAAGCATGTTTAAACAAAAAAGTTTGAAATAATTAAATATTTACGGTTGTGCTGCAAGAGACAAAATGTGTTAAATAATAGTTGATAATGCAGACCTGATTGGATCGAGGTGTAACATAACTCAGGTGTATAAAGACTAAAACGTTTATATGGTAAAGAAGGATATTGAACATGCATGTTGAAGTCCAAATAAAGAACAACTATACAAATATGACTAATTTGCTATTCCAGTAGTGCAAGTCAAAGGCCTTGACAATGTTATAATAATGTACGATGATAATAATCATCGCTTCACAGAGGTTCTGAAAACACACCACATCCAGCCTATCGGTTTGAAAATTAGCAGGCACAGGGAGTGCCTTAGCCAGGCAGTAACCACCCTCGTCTCCGCCCGATCATCTATCACCCAGTTGTCAGATCCCTATTTTAGGTCAGGTTATTAATATGGGAACTTTGAGAGCCATTGATAATGGGGGGTTCATACCATCGTGCAAGTGCAATAAAGAGTTAAATGCAACAGCATGACTGCAGAAGAAGTGGGTACTGGACTGGCCTGATTCTCAATAGAGACTTGGTGAAGTCTTATGAAATGAATTGTGCAATAACAACATCTCTGTATTGTTGCCCATCTAACACAAAAAAGAACCATACAAAACATTTGAAGCCGTTTGTATCTTGGTATCCTTGGTGTCAAAAATTATTTGTCCTAAGTGTTATGAGAAGAAATGGCAACAGTTCAAAAATGTTACTTTTTTATTTATAAATGAGTTCTGTCAGTATACACAGCATGATTTGTCGTCAAACCGTGCATTAAAAATGTCCATCTCATCTGGGAGCCAATCATTGGTGATATATTAATTCTGAAATATTGTTTTATTCCTGCCACATGCTTCTCGCAGTGTATTGAACTGTTATTCCATTTTTGCTCTTCACTCACATTTAGCTGTTTTAAGGTTTTACAAAGGGTATATCTGGCTTTTTTGTATTCTTTCTTGGTAGCTTATTTAGATTCAGCACTGCATGCATATAGAGCTTTGTGAACTTCACAGGTAAGCCTTGGTGAGGTAAACATGAATTGTTTTGTTGACACAGAATCCTTTATGCACTTTCTGGTGATTTTAGTGACTTAGCCTGTGTACTCATCAATGTTTTGATTCAAAGCCCTATGGAAAATCTCCCAGTTCACATCATCAAAACCGTCCTCGACTAGAAAAATATTGTTCAGACTAGTGGTGTACATTCATCATAGTGGACGGTTCCATATTCAGTTTCTTCCTATAGGTGTCTCTTTCGAGTTTACGAGTGTCAAGTCCATATCCACCTGCAGGTTTTTTTAGGCATCTACATCAGTCAATGTGAATCGATATTACAGATTCATGGAGAGTGATGTCTGATCACACAAGCACTCTTAATTAAAGGAAAAACGAAACTACCTCCTTTGCTTTTCTCAAAGAGGTTCTTTGCTTTGTCTGGATAAATTATAAAAGACAACCACATTCCCAGTTACTTGATTATGAATATCCATGACCAAGTAATCCATGATTCTATGCAGATTTGCCAGAAGAAGATATGTGAATCATAATTTGTGGTTGTAGAGTGTGTGGTGTAGTGTGTACCACAACCCAATCTCCTGATTACAAGATCAATAAATGCTTAATTTTACATTTTAAGTCAAAGGTCCGAGTGATTTCACTGAGTGAAGACAATGTTCAAAGTATTTGCCTTGACGACTTTGACCCTGACCACCACCAACATGAACAATCTTCCTTTAAATCTGTCTGTCTCTGTCTGTCTGTCTACATACTATCTAGAACACATAACTACTTTAATAAGAAATAAACATTTCAAAGAAAACTTGTGCTTGTAGTAAATGATAAAAAAAAAAAATACAGTCGAATCTCAAATGTCCCAGCTGGTTCCTTGTATTATACAATTAGTTTGTCACACTGTATTTTAAGCTGAACCCCTGCCTGCTACCTGTTTAAAGCTGCTTCTCAAGTGTGAGGTCAGTTTAAAATCAGAGTAATTTGATTTTCTTTTGAGGACAGATCTGTCTGCAAAAAGGCCACATTGCTGATATTCTCATTTATCAGCTGCAAAGGGCCGTCAAGGACAACAGACCTTGGCACAAAAGCAAACAGGTCTTTGTACCATTTCTCACAGTTCTTGAATGGCTTGTACAGAGAAAAAATGTGCTTGACCTTGTGCATTCCTACCATTGCATACTTTCATTTAGTGGGGATCTTTACAATAAGTAAAGTTTTCTACCTAAATGTTACCTTTGGCATAAACAATTCAGTAGAAGAACACCTTCATAATCCCTTTTTTCAGGCTTACTTTTACATTTACACAATTTGGCAAAGGTTTTCCCCAAATCGAATTACTGTACAAAACTGATGTTAAAAAGGGTGGTGCTCAAGTGATGGTTACATCAATTTTCTTTCCTGTAGAGCATTATAATATTGATCAGAATATTAATTTTAATTGATCTTAAAAAAGTAGATTTTCTTGTCAGTGTGTTAAAAAGCTAGACTTGATACAGCAGCAAGCTTTGTCAAAACATTTGCCTCTGTTCTGCCCTTGCTATGATTTTTTACTTGCTAAGAGTTTGCTAGAGTTTGACAGACAACTACATCCAAAATACAGTTTATCCATAAGTTGATTTATTCTGTTCTAAAATGAAAAATAAAATGCACAAACAATAAACAAACAATGACATATTCAGGCCAGTGCATGCACAGAGCTTTTGTAAGACTTTCAGTTACTATGTGTGACATTGTGCTAAAAATTTGGCATTCGTGCTAAAAACAGAGTGTTACAGAAATGATAGTAGCCATATTAAGTTATTTTTGTTTTTGTAGTGTATCTGCCGGGCTTTCTAATGTGGTAGCATGGTGCTGTCAACATCTTTGAGAATCCAATCAGGTCTGGTATTACAAAATAATACCCAAACAAATCTATAGAGTTAATCTTTAGGAAACAATTAAATTGATAAAACTACTCCGAAGCAATTTGTTCTGTGACATAGTAGTAAACACATAGTAAACCATAGCACACAATTTACTCATTCGACAGCATAAAACCTAACACAGCAAACTATGTAACACCTTTAAATGCTCAGGAAATTATTGTAAACCATACGAATTTAATGGTTGCAAAAAAATCCACTCAGTTATCAAAGGATTGGGAATCCTCAGCAATACAACAGCAACCAGCTGACTCCTTTCTGCTCCAAGTTCGGTCCTAGTTTCACCCACCCAAGTGTCCTGTTAACAAAAAGGTCACAGTCTCTATGTGAGTGTCCAGATCAACAGTTTTATTTTTTCTAATTCAACCACTACAACTGCTGCATATAATTCCGGTCTCTGAATCATGATTTCAGGCTGAGGACCTTGACCTTTCCCAAGATGAATCTGACACTGTACTTTCTTGTCATTTCTGTAAATGACTCAAAGTTAAGCCATAGCTGCCACAGTATAAGGAAATGTATCACAGAACACATTTACCTCATTTGTCCCATTCAAATGCTCTTGTGGTTTGTTCCATAAATAGAAATATTCCACAGTAGAAATTACGAATAGGTCAAGAAAGCCTAATAGTAAATAAAACTACTGTATTATCCATATAGTAAATAACACTATTAGATCTAGTAAACTGTTGTTTAGATTCGGCGACACACCATAACAGCGTGCAAAAGAGTTAAATATTACAGGAGATTGCTCTGGTTTCTGATGGTGAAATATGCCAAGAATTTGGTAGGTATTTGAAAGGCTGCAAAATACAAGCTTCTTTGGCTTGTACAAAAGGTTCTCAGTATAACATTAGCTCAGCTAGCTCAGTATAACACTGTGTGCTGCATAAAATCTTTCAGACGATTTACTTAACTAAGGCGAAACTGTGGGATTTACAGCATTAAATAATGTTTTGATGGTTTCCATGACAGCGTCCATAGCATCCTAATCTCTTTTCAATCATGACTGTGTAAAAGCTGCTGACATTTCCACTCATAATCACCTGATTGTTATAATTATTGTATTGAATTAATATAATACAATATTTTTGTGCCATGTTTATTTAAAGGCAATTTTGTCATATATACACCTAGTTTTTTCACTAGTTACCCACTGTGTATTTACCCGTTCCAGTCATTTCCGACTTTTGGGTCACACTGCTACCGATCCCTAGAGTTACTCAGCCTACAGTTACGATCAACCTAGTGCATGTTTTTGGATTGTGGAGGAAACACGGGGAGAACCCGGGACTTCTTGCTGTGAGGCGACAGTGCTAACCACTTAACCACCGTGCTACCAGTTATCCACTACTGACCAATAATTTATTATACTGTATTTCTGCTATTTGAGGCTGTCAGCTGTTATATTGTCATTATTCCAGACCTGAGTATTAAAGGTGTCTTGAATATTTTATTGATATAAGACATTTATCCTTGTATTAAAGTAATAAGTCACTGTAGTAGTCTTTTTTCTACTTTAGATCCTGAGGTGGTGTTTGATGCAAAGAAAAAATAAATAAATATATTGCATCGATAAACACTGAACTAACCAAAAATAACAAACATGAACATACAGTATTTATACATAATGTGCATTTGAGCTATTTTGTATAATAAACTCTCCGTAGCAAAAAATGCAATTCTTTGAGATGCTATAAATCTGCCTGTAATGCTCGATGTGGTGTGGCTGAGCTCATCTTTTAGCAATTTCAGACTGTATTTTCATCACTTCAATGGTATAGAGGATTTTCCCAAACTCTCCTACTACGACTGTTCAAAATAGTTATTCAGTTCGCAAGTTTAATGGGAGGATTTGGATACTAAGGGAATCGACTGTTAAGGAACTTAAGCAACGTCTAAGGGATTACTTTTAAGGAATTTGATGAGATTTAATGTTTAAAATAATTTAATAGGTAAGGGATTATTTAAGGGTTTTTCTTAAAAACAACTTAACCCTTAAACCTTTTTATGCAACAGACTTAACTTCATGGGAAAGTTATAGGAGCTTAACTTAAAGGAAAAATTCACTTAAGTGTTTTATGCACTATCCTTGGCTTAGTTTGTTAGTTTTAAAATTGTTGACTGTGAAAGGTTTATGAATATCATCAAGGCACATGTCTCCAACTGTACCTGAGGGCTACTTTCTGGACAGATAATACATGCAGTGAAGCACTAAGTTGTTCTAATACATTGTGTTCCAGGATGAGGTCCCTGCTGTGGCAAAGCAGTGTCTCAGCCTTAGGGTCTAACCTGGGAATCTTGTCAGTTATTGATTTCAGATATGGATGGTATTTTATGGCTTTAGCTGTGGTCTGTTATCTGGCAGCATTTCACAATCAATGAATGTAGGAATTGCAAATCTCATGGTTTATTGTCTCTCCAACAAACTCAGATGCTGTCCTGTCTGTTATCTCTGACACTTCATGTTTTCAGTCTGTATGAAATGAAGTCATTTACTGCCTGGAATGGCTCGGAATAGGCAGATGTAACAAGTGATTTGTATATCTGCTCATCTAGAATTGTGAACGTTCATAATTTTTTGGTCTGGTAGTTTTACAACCATACAGTACGAAAGATAAATCTTGGATCATGATGTTAGTGACTGTAAACTTGCAATTTTCCCCTTTCTTTCAATTGCCACTTCAAACTAACCTTCAGTTAAGGTTGCATCTGCTTCTTGTTCATGCTATAGCACATTTAGTGAAGCCTAACAGGAGCTTCTGCTTTGGTGCATGCTTCTACAGCTGCTAGACTGTCTGTCGAACGCCTGGACCATCTAGAGGATTTATAGGAGCTCTGCAAACTGACCTGGGCCCGTATTTATCAAACTTCTTAGAGTGGAATTTTGGACTTAAGTGCTGAAAAATTCTTAGATTTGCTCCTA
>JAOTRQ010061934.1:0-13457 GCA_028565875.1 Hoplisoma paleatum
TGTAGTATAGAGTACTCTACTGTATTTATGTAGTATAGAGTACTCTACTGTATTTATGTAGTATAAAGTACTCTACTATATTATGTAGTATAGAGTACTCTACTGTATTTATGTAGTATAGAGTACACTACTGTATTTCTGTAGTATAGAGTACTCTAACTGTATTTCTGTAGTATAGAGTACTCAACTGTATTTCTGTAGTATAGAGTACTCTACTGTATTTATGTAGTATAGAGTGCTCTACTATATTCTGTAGTATAGAGTACTCTACTGTGTTTATGTAATATAGAGTACTCAACTGTATTTCTAAAGTATAGAGTACTCTGCTGTATTTCTGTAGTATAGAGTACGCTACTGTATTTATGTATTATAGAGTACTCTACTGTATTTATGTAGTATAGAGTCCTCTACTGTATTTATGTAGTATAGAGTACTCTACTGTATTAATGTAGTATAAAGTACTCTACTGTATTTATGTAGTATAGAGTACTCTACTGTATTTATGTAGTATAAAGTACTTTACTGTAGTTATGTAGTAAAAAGGACTCTCCTGTATTTATGTAGTATAAAGTACATTACTGTATTCATGTAGTATAGAGTACTCTACTGTATTTCTGTAGTATAGAGTACTTTACTGTATTTCTGTAGTATAGAGTACTATACTGTATTTATGTATTATAGACTACTCTACTGTATTTCTGTAGAATAGATTACCCTACTATATTTATGTATTATAGACTACTCTACTGTATTTCTGTAGTATAGAGTACTCCACTATATTTATGTATTATAGACTACTCTACTGTATTTCTGTAGTATAGAGTACTCCACTGTATTTATGTAGTATAGAGTACTCTACTGTATTTCTGTAGTATAGAGTACTATACTGTATTTATGTAGTATAGAGTACTCTACTGTATTTCTGTAGTATAGAGTACTCTACTGTATATCTGTAGTATAGAGTACTCTACTGTATTTATGTAGTATAGAGTACTCTACTGTATTTCTGTAGTATAGAGAACTCTACTGTATTTATGTAGTATAGAGTATTCTACTATATTCTGTAGTATAGTGTACTCTACTATATTCTGTAGTATAGAGTACTCTACTGTATTTCTGTAGTATAGAGTACTCTACTGTATTAATGTAGTATAAAGTACTTTACTGTAGTTATGTAGTAAAAAGGACTCTACTGTATTTCTGTAGTATAAAGTACTCTACTGTATTTATGTAGTATAAAGTACTCTACTATATTCTGTAGTATAAAGTACTCTACTATATTCTGTAGTATAGAGTACTCTACTGTATTTATGTAGTATAGAGTACTCTACTGTATTTATGTAGTATAAAGTACTCTACTGTATTTATGTAGTATAGAGTACTCTACTGTATTTATGTAGTATAAAGTACTCTACTATATTCTGTAGTATAGAGTACTCTACTGTATTTATGTAGTATAGAGTACACTACTGTATTTCTGTAGTATAGAGTACCCTAACTGTATTTCTGTAGTATAGAGTACTCTACTGTATTTATGTAGTATAAAGTACTCTACTATATTCTGTAGTATAGAGTACTCTACTATATTTATGTAGTATAGAGTACTCTACTGTATTTCTGTATTATAGAGTACTCTACTGTATTTATGTAGTATAGAGTTCTCTACTGTATTTATGTAGTATAAAGTACCCTACTGTATTTATGTAGTATAAAGTACTCTACTGTATTTATGTAGTATAGAGTTCTCTACTGTATTTATGTAGTATAGAGTACTCTACTGAATTTATCTAGTATAGTGTTCTTGCCTGTAGTAGTAAAAGCTGTATGAATGTAGGCATTTTATATGCGATCCAAAGACATGCAAATGAGTTGAATTAGAGATAATAAATTGTTCATGAATGCGTTTGATTTAAACTTTTAAAATAATAAGTCTAAATAAACAAATAACTAGCATTTCAGATGGGCATAAAACATGAGTGTAACTAAAGCAAGTGTACAATTTTAGTTTTTGCTGGCGCTGTTGGATCCTCAGATGGGGCGGTCCAGGTCCTTTCTTTGTGATGTTTGCATCTTCTTACTGTGCTCACATGGACTTTCTCTGGGTGCTCCGGTTTCTTCCCACAAACTCAGCTTCTCCTAAAAGACAAAAAATAAAATAAAAAATAGAAGAGCAATATGTTAATCATTACACATCAACTCCATTTTGTTCAATTGTCATTCCCAAATCCTCAATGCATTTGCACGTAGAAGCTGAGCGTCTCATCACTTCAACGGGGCAGCAGAGAACTTTTTTTTTTTCATTGCTTTGAAACTTGCTGGTCATTGCATTAATGCCATGATTGTTATGACAAATATGAGGGTAAATAAGGCTGTGGGTGTGTCTGGACACCGAGCTTCTGCTAAATGAATGGAAGATCAGTCGAAGAAAAAGAATCCAGTTTTGATTGACAGCTCTTTTGAGCACTAAAGCGTGACTAAATCATTGGGATAATTTATGATGTAAGTCGACACTGAGCTTCCCCTCTTCGAAAGACCAGCAGCCACCAATGTAAGATAGATAAGCACTAAATTGTAGTGCCGGTCCCAAGTCCAGATTAATAGGAGGGTTGCATCAGGAAGAGCATGGTGTGTAAAAACTATGCTAAATTAATGAGGTGTGACACCTAAGATCTAACTCTGTACTCAAAGAACAAGGTCAAGGAAGATAAATAGATTACATTCATGACAACGGTAACAGTAGTCGTTACAAACGGTTCATTACTTTACAAGGTTGTATCAAACTAAGTCATGGTCAATTCAGTGTCTCCACTTTACCTCACTTGCATGTTTCAGGATTGTGGTAAGACACCAGAGTATCTTTAGACAGACAGGGGAAGACAACACAAAAGAAACCAAAATGCCCAACTTGGGGATCGAATCCAGGACCTTCTTACTCTGAGGCAACAGTGCCACCCACTTAGCACCGGTGCATCCTGTGAGTAGTATCAATCGGTTGTGTCCACATGTGCTTATAATCTGTATTTAGTAATTGCTTTTTGCTAAATAAAAAACAGTACATCTAACAGTAAGGATCTTTCCATATGCCTCGCAGTCGCCACAAAATACAGAGTCTATCCACAATAGGTATCAGTTCAGGACAGATCACAACATGTAAGCTGGAACAATCAAAGCACGGCTTAGTGTGTGGCAGCCATAAACAATCCACTTACCTTTCGAAGCCATTTTTCTCTGGTTAGGGTCATTCTGGGTTTTCCAGCAACACTATGAGCAAGGACTAGGAGTGCATAACTCTGTGCCATACATTCACCCCATTAATCACAACAAAGGGCAATTCAATCTATCTAATGCAATACCCAGAGGAAACCCACATACAGGACAAATAGGTCAAACAGCACATAAAAATAAAGTAAAATCCTAAAATGGTTTATACATACACTATACACTGTTATACAGGGGGTAGCACTGTCGCCTCAGAGCAAAAAAAAAGTCCTGGATTTGATTCCTTGGCAGGTCAGTCTTGGTCCTTTCTGTGTGGTATATATATTATAAATCTATTCTGTTTTACTTTAATTATTTTACTGTTCAGTTTTTATTTGTAAAATGGGTTTTTCAAGTTTTATTATTTGATTACATTTAGGTTCCAAGGCCTTATTTAGTTCCTTAAAAATAATGTTAAAGTATAACTTGCATAAAGTAAATCTAATAAAATTATAAATATATCAAATAAAAATAAAATCATTGGATTACTACTACAGCACTACAAATTAGACACAGTTACAAACATGCACTCACTTATTTACCTATAAGACAATTTAAAATAAAAAACAATAAATAATACAGAAAATTTACAATTTATTATTAATTATATTAATCTAAAAATTATTTTCATGACAAAAAAAGCTGTAGATATAACAACCTGTAGACACATTTAGTGTTTTCTGTCTTCTTGCAGTGTATGGTTCTGTAGCATCAGTGTTAGGTTGAGAAATATATATATATATATATTTATATTAATGTATCAACTGAAATTGTTTATTAAATTATAATAAAACTCCAAACCATCAGCAGGTCACTGAGAATGATGCAGCATGATAACTGACGTGTGAATTTCAGTTTTTACTCCTTGCTGTGCACGTTATTTCTCACTTTAACACTTGTAAAGGTGCTACCCTGTTGATCAGTCCCTGCTGCAATGCTAAATGATCTTCACTGTGCAAGCATTCTGTCTGTAAAACTGAAAGATCACAGATCAATCCTAACATTTAGTGCTGCATAACTACATTTGAATTACCATCTTAATAAGTCAGTCTTTTTAGAATGATCTAGAATTAGTTAGCTGACTGTGTATGCAGCGCATAGGCTTTTAAAAGCATCCTTTGATTTTTTAATACAATTTAAATGTTATAGGTATTTTCTAAAAAATACATTTAAAGTAATAGCAACATCCATATACAGCTTTTTTGCTTTGCTTCTAAATATGAGCCCAACCCCAACAGGGACTGGTTGGTTTAAGTATTGAGTCCAAGTATTGATAGTCCTGGACCAAAAGTGCTCAGCCCGAGCTAGTCCTTAATAAAAACAAATCAATATTTTAAATCAAGTAGAACTACTAAGAAAAAATCTTGTGTAAATGTAAATGCTACTTAAACCGATCAGTTAAACTGAGTATTCTGACACCTTTTCTTTTAGAACCAGCATAAATGTCTTCAGCATTTTGAGCTACATAAGCTCATCTGCAATGCATTGGGTGAATTCCGACACTAATGATCTTTTCATTGGTTTATCACTCTGTTACTTTCCTGGACCACTTAGGCTAGATACTGACCACTTCAGATCAAGATTACCTGACAAAAAATGTTGTTTTGATGACGCTCTTACCCAGTCATCTAGCCATAGATACTTGTAGTAATCCTTACCCATTTCCATTGCAAGTAACACATTATCTTTAAGGATAAAAAGTTCCCTTGCTACATAATATATTCAATCAACTAACAGATGCTGTGATGAAGAGATAAGCAGTACTATTCACTTCACCTTGCAGTGGCTTTAATGTTATGCCTGAACAGTTTAATCGTATGTTTTTTGCAACTCTGATAAATCACTCCTTTTACTTTTTACATCAACAGGGGAAATGTATCTTTATTGTTATTTATTATTATTATTATTATTATTATTATTATTATTATTATTATTATTATGTTTTTGTATTGTTTCAAATTGATTTCCTGAATTAGAACATTTTTTTTTTCAAAATGCCTGACGTTGTGTTTCCATGTGCTGTATGATCATTTAGTGCAGTCCAATTAATGAAGAAAATGTAAAGCAGCTTTTTGCAACTATGAAGAAAGGTTATGAAATGCTTTACCAATTAATATACAGGCTCTTACAATATTAAAAAGCTATTTAACACATTTAGTCTGACTATTTTAATAGTGGCTATTTTAATTTTGACCTTTTGTAGATAACTAGCAACAATAAATAACATTAAATATAATTTAATAAGTGGGGTACAGTAAATTTGTAAGTGTACTTGTGTTTATGTAATGCACACTAAAGTGTGGTGCTTGACAGAGGTGCAGTATATACACATTTTCACAATATGTTGGTAAATTTGGACAAATCCTTGCACATTATACTGGTTATTATAGAGTTCATACACGTGTTTGACATTTGTTATTTTCATTTAAAGAACAATAGGAGAAAATGGCTATACCCTAAAATAGATTTTCTCATTTTAAATTCTGCATGTTTATTTATTCATAATGTTTTGCTATAATTATAGTGATAATTTTTTGAAATGGACCATCAATTGCAATGGTTCACCACACACCAACCTCTTAATGTAATATCATCCGACTTCATAAACACACATTTTGAAATTTGAATTCGGAACAGCTTCCCAAAAGACTGGAGGCTCCACAATTGACCAAATTTTGTCTGAGGACTGCTTCCAAATTAGTCTAGTTTTACACTAATCACTGTGCAATTCTGTTTCACTTCCTGTAGTTAGTGCTGAAATAAAATCTAGCAGTAGGCTGCATTTTCATATTTCTCTACAAAATGAATCACTCACAGTCAAGTAATGGTTTACCCGACATACCAGAACAATAGGAGAAAAATTGAGGAAGAAAAAGGGAAAGAAGAAGAAGAGAACCACACCAATAAGAAAACAATTAAGGAGAGTGGTTACCTGGTAACCAAAGGATTGCAGAGCCATGGGGATTAGCATCACCCTGCTCATCAAATTCAAATATGTGCAAATGTTTTTCTCTGTCTCGCTCTGGTGATATTAGTTTGCACTCGAAGCCTATGTACAGTCACGGAAGACACACACACACTTGCTGTAAGAAGGTGCATGGATTGGCATTTTTAATATTGCTTTAGGATCACAGTAATAACTAGAAGGGAGGATACAGCCAGGTGGCTTAATATCATAAAACACAGACTGTGCCATCTGAAACCGATCATTATGGAGTCACTGTAGCACACTAATAGCTACTGTAAAGCATTATGTACTATTCATTACCCAGAAAGAGCGAAGGGGCAAGGGATAAAGAGAGAGAGAGAGAGAGAGAGAGAGAGAGAGAGAGAGAGAGAGAGAGAGAGAGAGAGCAAGTAAAAGAGGAAAATTCGTCTGGACAAAGGAAGGGCATGATAAGTTAACGGACCATGGAATGAAATGAAGAAAAAAATGATGGGAAAAAATATTACTGAACCGTAATACAAAAACAGTTTCATTTGAATTCATTTTAATTTAATGAAAAGTATTCTTTTCTTGACTTATCTGTTTTGTTAAAGGGTAATTTATCTCTGATCAAACCAATTTTATTTTTCTGCATCAAATTGACATCAGTCGCTACGCAGCAGTCCTGCATCAATTCAACCGCCCTCCACAAAGCCCAACATGCCCTTCCAAAATTTTCAAACTACACATTGAAAAAACTTCAAATGGAGCGCAAAGAGTAATGACATAGACGACACGAGAGAGCACTATAGTAATTAAAACAATACAGCATGCATACTTGCACTTAATGTATTTGCTTACAACTGTAAACATATTAATGTTGAACATCAACATTTAAAAACACTCTTTGTTCAACATCGATCATCTAAAAGCTAGTACAAACGTTCTCATTTGTGGCATTCCTGGAGGGTAAACACATACATAACTTAACATTCAGAAACTCACTGCCCTCTAGCGTTATGGGAGTATACTATTTCACGATGCTTATGAACTCATTACTGAATTATAAAAAGAAAATGACATTGTTGCTGTGATGACGAAGTATAAATCAGAATTTACTGCATCACTGTATCAAGATCCGTCATTCATCAATAGCTAAAATCACATGAACAAGAGATTACTTTCTCAGACACTTTAATATGCAGAACAATTCACAAATAATGCTTTAAATCTTATAATTCAATAAACACGTTTGGAATATACAATAAACACTAATAAACAAGTGGCGTCAGCTTCTATAGGAACTGAGTCACAAGGGAAGGCAAGGCAAGTTTATTTGTATAGCACCTTTCATAAAAAGTGCTTCACATAAGAAAAAGCATTTAAAAGCATTAAATTATTTAAAAGCATTGAAACATTTACAATCCCTTAAACATTTCCGAGATCTAGAACCTCACAAATGAGACATTAACAGCACAAATACATAATGCAGTCAGATAAATCAGTATTTGTTTTCTGCAAGAAATAGTGTGTGTGTGTGTGTGTGTGTGTGTTCTGGACCAAAAACTGTTAGGCAAAAAGTCTAAAAGCCAGGGTTTGTCATGATATGGAGCTGTGCCAGTGTCCTTGGCAAAAACAAAGACCTCTGGTGGTGTGCTGACATTGGCAGTGCATACTTGTTTGTAGCTCTTAGCTAAGCAACTTTTTAATTAACAAAGAAGTCCATAACTTTATAAAGCTTCTTTGTAACAATGTCTATTATTAAGATAGTGCTATACAAATAAAATCGACTTAACTTATTTTACTCTTCTTTGATTGCAGCATTTATTCAGTAAGAAATGTTGAGACATTGGAGCAACTTGTAGTTTTTAATATAATATCTTTTTCAACGATGTCCAGGCAACAAGACAAACACATACCTAAAAGTATTTTGTTAAAAAAAATATTGTATTAAATGACAGTTTATATTTTCAGGATGAATTCCGCTTACATATACATATACAGTTCATAACTCTTTAATATATTTTGTTTTAGTTTCAAAAACTTTCTAAATGTTCACTCTAAATGTCAGAAAAATCTATAACAATAACCATCATGCTAACATCTTATCCAATTAGGGTCAGAGTGAAAACTGGAGCTTACGTCTCAATATTTGTTTAGGAAACCAGCCCCAATAGTCCCCAGAGCAGAATGAAATAATTTATAGAAATGTTTATTTCCCCTTAATTGTTGGATAAAAAGTTAACTATGGCTTCTCTGTGCTTGATAGGATCTAAAATGGACCATCACACAGTAAAATTGTCTATTGTGGTCAGATGAATCAATATTTCAGGTATTTTCTGGTACATTACATTTCTGTGACTCATGCAGAAAATAACTGTGCATTAATATTTTAAAGCAATATGCTGTCATCAAAGTGTCATCTTTTTTCATGGAAGTCCATACGCTTTTTAATAAGACAATATAATACCACTTGCTGCACGTGTTACAAAAGCATGTCTGTGAAGAAAGGCACTGAACTGGCTCTACAGTCCTGATTTGTCCCTAATATAACATGTTTGGACACTTTTGAAACAAAGAATTTAATAAAAACAACTCCATTCTGAAAATCACAAAAACGACCTGAAAGACTTTGCTGGGAATACAGCCAAGAATCCTGCCAAAAACTTAATGTAATGTGTCATTAGAAGGAACGACTATATACAGATAGACAGACAGAATGACGACACATATACACTTATACACACTTGGGTGTCTGTTAGCAGAATTAATAATTACTTTGCTTAAGGGCACAACTTTGATTACTTGCTGGCATTTAAAGTTCTGTCAGTGAATTTAAATGACTTTTTTTCATTCACAACTTCTCACTTAACAGAGTTGTTGGTTTCTGTTGGACCGGTGAGAGTGAAGGAGTTCTCATTCGTCTCTGTCATCACGATCTACTTGCAAAGCTTGTTTTAGGGTTGTATTAGCTGAGGAACAGGGGAAGTAGTGTTGAATAACTGGGCTATTAATAGATTTAACCTGACAGAAGTCAAAGTGGGTACGAATGAACAGTGATCAATTCAGATTGCTTTACTGTAGACTATACAGAACTTGATCTCAAAATCTTAAATCAAGTTTAATTGCCTTTAGGTCTTTGTGAGATCACACTATTGAAGTACACGCTGACAGGGGGTCACACACAACACAGTTCAGTTACCTGAAGGAATCACAGGATAGGCACACAAGGGGCAAGTGACAAGGGTTTAATGATACAAATTGGATGTCAACAAGGAACAAGTGATTTGAGCTGATATCACAAAAAAAGCTAATACAAACACAGCTTATTAGGGTTTATAAAGATTTATTTCGGTTTATATATGTAGGTATATATGTATATAGGTTATATATTTAGGTAATAGGGTTAATCGAATACAAACGGTTGTTTTAAGTCTATTTTTTTAAAATGTCATGCCCCCACCACTTTTCTAATATCTGAAATTAGTATAAAAACAAAAGTTAATTTACTTTGAAATAACAAAACAAATATTACTCTACAAAATGTATGATAATATAATGATATATTAATAATCATCACACAGTTTAGTTCATAACCCAAAACTAATCATTCGTAACTCAATGTTCCACTGTACTGGAAAGGTTGCATGTATGAAAATGTATTATGACAAAGGTTTCCATTTTTCTGAGCTCAGAACAAACACCAAATTGCAATTTCAGCTCGTAAAAAAGCAACATTTTGTGAACTAGGCGTTGGTCATTAAGATACCTCAATGAATCTGATGTGCCTTGGCATGGAGAGATAAATTCTTTGATACTGAAAAGAGGAAAATTAACATGCATTATGGATGAATTCACTTTATGAACCCCAAAGGAAATTAGTAAATATTTTATGCTCTTGATGTTCATATTTGACAGCAATTAATTTATATTTGTATTAATTTAGTCTAACATAAAGTCATCAGACTCACTGAATAAGTGCAGAAGTCAAGTATTCGTGACACAGTCAATGTCATTCTGGAGCACATCATCAGTTGTTAGTAGTAGAATGAAAGAATAAAAAAAATCCTTATGCTTTAATTACCAAATACTAAATGTGTCTGACTTTTTTTTCCTCAAAGACAATAAACAGTATAATCACTTAATTCCAACTAGTAGCAAATCAATTCTGTAGTAAACGGGAGCTAAAATTTGTCCAAATGTTCTGTCAAAACATATTCACATAGTCACAGAAACACAAGAATAATAATATAATGCAGATGATTCTAACCCAACACTCATGACTCCAGAACATGTCTGAAATCATTTGGGTGTATAAAGCAATAATCACTACTGACTGACATTTGTAAACATGGATGAAACTGGCCATTTATTGACTGGCAGTGGAGAGACATGATCAGCACACCAGGGTAGAAACTCAGTGTTACCACTGGTTACCTGGGCACCACTCTAGCCACAAAGATGCACAAAACCAGTGTGCTCTAGCCTGGATAGCCAGTATATCTAATCAATAAATGTATTATGCAATACCTAACAGGAGCAGCTGAAAGGGACAGTGTAGCCTAGTGGGTAGAGCGTTGGGCTGTGAACCCAAAGGTTGGGGGTTCAAATCCAGGCTCTGCTACACGGCCACTGCTGGGTCCTTGAGCAAGATCCTTAACCCAGTCGGCTCCAGGGTACTGTACAGCTGTATATGTGTAATGACAAATAAAATTTGAATTAGAATTTTGAAAGGATTCTTTAATTGTTTTATTGACTATTAAACGGTATACGGATTGTATTATATAAACCTATGCAAATTATACTATGCAAATCTAATCCATAAAAACAAATTTAAAGTGTCTGCAAAAACTTTAAGTGAAATGTGGATGTTTAATCAACCAGACATGACATTAAGATCACGGACTAGTAAAGTGAATAACACATTAACTATACCCCACTACTCTCACTTTGTTCAAAGGACACAGGTTTTCTTATACAGTAGTTCCTATAAGATCGCATCCGGTGCTAGAGCATACTCTTACAAAGCGCTACTTATATTATAAGTAATAATAAGTAGAGATAATCTCTCAGCCTCTGTTTGGAAGTCGGCCACAGTCTCAGTCGAGGTTAAAAACATATTTATTTACTCAAACATATTTTCATTTTGATTCGTACCTCAAAAAAGGTGTGTATGGCACCCGTCCTGAACATCTCTGGTCTGGGCAGTCTGGTGCTCGAGGTTGTCCTGTCCAATAATATAGACAAAGCTGCGGTGCTTGTGAGTTCTTGTTCTTATACATTTCAGTTGATCTGGAAAGTTGGGTTTCTGTCGTTCTGCTTCTCTTGTATGCTCACTCAGATTTGATGATGGTGGATGAGGTGGGTTAGGTGGGTGCTAATATCAATTAGCGCTGCCACTAACTAATTTATTTTTATTTTACCATCACTGCTACTGTGTAAAATTTTCTCCCAAAAATTATACTACTAAATTCAACTTTCGATATTCAACTATTTTAATGATAAGACAACTAGTCTAAATTATTTTTCTTTTAAACATAACTGATAATGTAATGCAAAAACTTTTGTTGATAATGGCTGTTGGGCTGCTGTTGTTCTGCATCTCCTTTGTAATCACTATTGGGTACAAAGACTGTAAGTTATGACTGATGTGCCAACAATGTTGCTTCTGATAGGTGAGACAAGAAACTGGTGTATTTGCACCAAGAATGTCCAGAGCTTGCAACAGACATTTTCAGAGACTGGACTGAATACCAAAGAGTGTTCTAATTATAATTATTCTTTAGTAAATGTGATTTTGTTAAATGTTTCATTTAATGTTTGTTTAATGTTTTTCACTCCACCCGAGAATAGCTGCCCCTGCTGAATCCTGCTTTGTAACTATGTCTATTGTAATCTCTTCATCACTGTAATTGTTAATATGTTTGATATATTAGATTCCTATTTAATAAGTCACAATATTATTACTAACGTTGATGTAAAAATTGTATAGCGTAAGGATCAAAGCAAGTTTGACGAGGGTCAGATTTTGATGCCTAAACGACTGGGTCAGAGCACTGTTAAGAGACCCCTTGAGCAAAGCAGAACCCAAACTGCTCCTAGAGCTGCTCACCACCTTAGGCAAGTGTGCTTACTGGCCACCAGTGTGTATAAATATTTGTTTCACTGCATGGATTGGGTTAAACACAAAGGACAAATTACTCTTAAAATTCCTTTTACAAAGCACAGTGCTGAAGAAGAGCTAAAATATTTAGATCATGTGGGGAGTTCCCTGTCCTCAAAAACCAGTGTCTATTAGAAGTAGTCAATGCAAATGAAAGGAACTGCCCTAAATCTGAGGCTGGGTTTTTGATGCAGGAATTGTTTCAGCTGAAAAGCATCTGAATAATACACATAAATGTTTTGGCAGGAAAAGACAATTAGGATGTTGGCTATAATGTCAGGTGATGAGTGTAAACATCATCATACTCTTTGCTCAATTATTCAAATGAACTTTGGTGAGAAGATATTAATAATTTTGAGGCACTTGGATTTGGTCATATTTCTTGTTTAGGGGTATTTATGGTATTATTTTCCTGTTTGTGAGGTATTTGGCTGTAAGCGTTTTTAAATAATTGATTGAGCACTTGACTGTGGGGGGTATGAATGGTTAATGGGCATTTAGCTGTGGTGGTTTATAATGGTTGTGGGGCATTTGAGTGTGGGTATTCATATTAATAGTAGATGAGACAAATGAAAGATGATGAATATGATAAATGGAAGATATATAATATCTATCTATCTATCTATCTATCAATCAATCAATCAATCAATATCTATGTTAGAAATCCTGATCGCACTACTCCCGCGAGATCCCGTTCCCGTAATCCCGTTCCTGCACCTCTCGCGTTCTCTCTTTCACAGGTGAAAATAATCTTTTCTGGAATTACTCTTCCTTCCGATTTCGCTGCTCGAGTGGGAAGTATTGTTTGTTGCCAATCATACCAAGCGTTATCCCAGTGATATTTCCTCTACCTATTTCCTGTTTACATCTCGTATTCTCTGTTTGGTCTCTGTCGGGTGAGTGTGTTTGAGTGTGTTCCAGTTTAGGTCTCCTTGCCGCCTTCCTCACTCTCCCTCCTCTCCTATCTCCATTTAGCGATAGTTTTTGTGAATGAGTGTGTGTGCGTTTGTTTGTTTCTCGTCCATTTATTGTCGCTCCAATTTTGTGTTTGTCCGTAATCCTAGCGCTCTCACTCATTTACCTTTCCCCTATTCGCTGTTTGTATCGGAG
>JAOTRQ010061943.1:0-13457 GCA_028565875.1 Hoplisoma paleatum
TATAATTTAACAATTTTACATTTGAGCTTTCTTTCATGTTGTTACGTTCACATATTGCCGAGTTAAACACTGTATCTTTCTTAATATATGTGTCCGTGTACTTTTGCCTTCTAGCATGCTGTCTACAAGATTTGCAAGGAAATATACACAGAGGCATGCGATGGTATTCCATTTTCTGAACAGGAACCAGACCTGATTGGGGACAGGTAAAATAAGTTTTTTTTTTTGTATGTTTGCCACTGCCCAAAGGATAAGTATGGTACTATTTTATGAGCAGTCAGGAGTTTTGAGTTTGATTTACAGAAGTTTCACAAAATTCCTGAAAGAGAAATCCAAACATCATAATCTTCTGCCGAGTTATTTTGGGCTAAACTCAAAGGGACCAGCTAGACTGTCACAGATGAAAGGTGCAACTTCTACAGAAGCATCTGTTAGGGTGTTTGAGAAACTGAATAGACTAGAGAGTACTTTATTCATCTGCAATGGGAAATCACTTATAACTGCAGCGTTCAGACGTTCTACGTGGGTGAAACATGCTACTATCTGAAGTTCATAGACAGTGAAGCATTACAGTACCAAACCTATTTCTACACAGACTGCACTTCTATAATATGTGCACACTTATGTTGTAACTTAGTGTGTAGTGCACACTTTCGTGAGAAAGCCTTGTTTCAAATGTAAAACTTCACTTTGGGAAAGTCACGGACTAAAACAACTTTGGTATTTACTAATGTAGTACTAATGTATCTTTATGATGTTATTTCCTTTTGGGCTGCACAATGGTTTAGTGGTCTGTCACCTCACAGCAAGAAGTCCCGGGTTTGATCCGGGGCTTTCTGTGTAGAATTTACATGTTCTTCCCATGTCTGTGTGGGTTTACTCCAGGTGATCTGGTTTCCTCCCACAGTCCAAAAACATGCAGGTAAGGCATGTATTGATTAAACGTGTGTGATGAATGTTTCCTGTCATTAATCTTACCGAAAGTGTAAAACATGGCATTAAAAGCTCAATAAATAAATATTTGCTTGTTTACCATATACCACTGAATAATTTTATTATGCTACTTACATTTATACAAAGCAGTTGCCTCCATGTCCTGATTCGGCATTGCCCGCTATTTACTGGTCAAAAGTCCCTAACCTTTAGTTCCACAGGCAAAAGGGCATCCATTAAGTGCACACAGTATTCAATGTTTCACACTATATTTTTTGGCAGCTTGAAATGCTCCATCGATGTACTTTTAGTGCAACAAGTTTTATTGTTTCTCAGATGCACTAAAACATGGCGCTTGAAGTGTGCAAGTGTGCTTTTTGGGATGCACCTATTGAGTGTTTTCTTGTTCATAATGTTTGTAAGATTACTTGAAACATTCACATAGATCAAATGTTGTGAGTGCTTTTATAAATCAGGTCTTTAGACAAAGGTAGGATATGATGTGGTATTTTCTAACATGTTCTAATATTATTAAGGTAGTCATTTGTATTTATTCATTTTAGTGTTTTGGCAGTAGCTTACAGTTATCATCTTTTATCCAGGTTAGTTGGAGGGTTTCTGACACTCAGCCCAGACTATGGCTTTGTGCTGGAGGATGAGGATGGTATCTGTGGTTACGCCCTTGGAACTGTGGATGTCAAGCCCTTTGTAACAAAATGCAAGTTGAGCTGGATTCCATTTATGCAAGAAAAGTATAACAAACCAGATTTGGATAAGGATCTGTCTGAAGCTGAGGTAAGGAACTGTCTTTTATATTAACTGTTTCGCAAATATTGCCATAGATGCTTTAGTTGCACAGTCTGACCACAATTTACCTTTTTTGTAGAAAATGATGCTAAGCTTTCATGAGGAGGAGGAGGAGGAAGGTTTGCCAGAATCATTTGTCAGAAACTTTCCTTCACTCATAAAGGTTGACATTCATACCAAAGTCACTGATCCCAGTGTAGCCAAAAGCATGATGGGATGTCTCCTCTCATCGTTAAAGGCTAATGGTGTGTACTATGAAGTCATTCTATTTCTTATAGTCTTATAGTCAGTATGGGCTTATTAGTTAGTAACACACATTAAACCCTGGTAAGGGAAGCAGCATCTGGTTTGCCATGATGCACTAATACACCATTTTCTCCAGTTCCGATGTCTTATGTATTTGGTATATGCAGTTGTGTAATAAATTTCAAGTAAGAGAAAATATTTGAACAATTTTCTTTTTAAATCTTTTAAAGGGCAACATGAAGGCTAAGTTTTTGCACTGTTACCTCTCTGTTTTGTTTTCATTCATCAGATGCTTTATTTAATTCTTACTTTAGTTTTAAGAGTATGCGATTAAAGCTATAATATCCATATTACTGCCTTGGGTTTGGGAGGGCCGAGCTAGGAACTATTGGAAGTATACCCTGACCATATCTTTTCTGTCTTTTTCTTTTGCAGGCTCCAACGGTGCATTTTGTGAGGTTCGACCCATCGACAAACAAATGTTGGATTTTTATAGCAAACTTGGCTGTTTTGAAGTAGCCAAAATGGAGGGTTTTCCTAAAGATGTGATCATAATGGGAAGAAGCTTGTAAACAAGCACATGTTGAAGGACACTTACCTTTGAAAGGACTTGTACAAAGCTATAGTGGTCTGCATGAAAGAATCGGTGTCTCGCTAGCTGTTTAATTAACACGGACACATTTGTATTTTTGCTGCAGTTCAGGCAGACTGTTAATGCATTGAATTTTACAGTGTGCTCTTCACTAATGGTTGAAGGTATTTGCATATTTAACGTGCTGTTGTTAGTCATGTGCTTTGCGTACATGTATGAACGAAGGAAAAGTGAAGAAATAGCTTCTGTAAAATGTGTGCGAGCGAAAGAGATCAAGAAGGAAAATGGCTCATGTGTACTAGTGTTGTCTTTTTGAGATCCATCTCTGGACTCAAGCCAGGTGCTATTAAACACTGCACTTAGATTGTTAACATATCTTATATTCACTCAGTTTCCAGATTGAGAAAGTGCATTTAGTCTTATTACCATTAGCAGATCAAAGAAACTGCTTAGAAATGGAAGGATTACATTTCCACATCAAGCGACTTGATCTCTTTCGCTTTTTTCATTTGTGTAACTGCCTTTTCTTCCCCCATTTTTTGGGTATAAGTATTTAGTATTACTACACATCTTATTTTTAATTATGGCGTTCTAAGAAGTTATTTGTGATGTTTCTTAATAATTTCAAGAGCTACCTTTAAACTGAAAAAGAGAAATGACAGAATTATCTCGCAAGCAATCGATAGACTATTTTAAAACATAATGACAATATGTTTTGCACGTTCCTAAGGCATGTGGGTCTTGATATAATACATTTGCTTTATACAGTGGTGCTGCTGTTGATACTTCAGAGCAGATTTCAAACCACCCTCTCAACTTTGGCCTTTAGTTTGTTGCTGGTTGAGGCCCATAGCACATAAAGATGCGCCCTGAATTTCTATACTATAGGTCTGTTATTTCCAGTAACAATTGTGAGCAGATCATATGACTTAGTTGTGATTTGGGATTCACAGTAGATTATAAGATTTTTCATCCTTGAATACTGTTGTAAAATACTTTCATAAAATGTTTTGACTAGGTCAGATGTTTGGTTATAAGTAGTAATCCCCATTTTATGTCAAGACAAAAATGTGGTAACAGCAGATTTTAATGGCTGTAATAAAGGCTTTAACTTAAAACCAGAAAAACAAAGCACAATGATAGACCAGGTTCAAGAGGAAGGCTTGCTGGCAAAGTGAAACCTTCTAATAATTACTTTAAAATCTGAAATAATTAAAGCAATTGATTACAGACACACAACAAAAGCAGCAGACTGAACTTTTACTTACAGTATTTTTATTTATCTGGTTTATGTTAGCTTGTTTGGGTTTTGTAAATAGCGTCAGTTCCATAAACGTTGGAATCCATGTTAAGCAAACAGATTCTTTTTACTTCTTTTAGAAGTCTATTTGAGCATTTGATTTTTGTTCCAATGTTTCCTTCCCCTGAAGACTTTCAGAATGAGGAGTATTTCGATTGTTTGATGGGCCAATTACTTTACTGTACTTCAATTTCTTTTATTTTCAAAGTCAAGACTTTGTTTAAGTAGAAAGGACTTCATTTTTTAAGACTATAATACTTTTAAGAAGATTTAGTACTTAGGTTGTAATTATGAATATGTATGTAATATAGTTTCTGTAAGGTTTGTATGTAATTAAGATTGTTCAATACAATAAACAAGAAAACTCAAACACCAAACTTAATTATAAGCATACACACAGCACAGCAATAAATAACATGGATGATCTATTTAGTAAAATACCAGTTATGGAGTGAGATATTTTAGTAATTAAGTGAACATTTGATCCTCATGGGTAATGTCTTATAATCAGGAAAAATATGCAGGGACCAAATTGTGATGGCTAGGTGATTGAGTGAGAGCATCTCCAAGGTTTGCAGTGACAGTATATGTCAAAAGTAGCACATTGGTGGCCATGGTTCTCTCGGCAATGCAAGTTAATGAAAGCTGATGGGTGTGGCTTGAAACATCTTGATTGAATTGCTTATTACTACTTGCATTTATTACTTACAACTAACCGGTTTGTTGGGGGAATGTATTCTACTGAACATCAGCATTGGGACTTGAAATTACTTGATTGGAATCTTGGCGTTGTCATTTGCATTGCCACCTTAGCCAATAGGATCTGGTCACAAGCATTGGATGGTTATGACAGGAAAGGCATATGGTGTAAAAACTGACAAACTCATAAACTCATAAAGTTTTGTAGAGGTATGCAAAGATTTATAAAAGATAGAAGAGGTTTGTATCAGTACACAAACCATTACAAACCCCTACACACTTCAATAAACCACTAAGAACCTCTACAAACTAGTGATGGGCAGATGAGGCCTCATTGGCTGTATGACATTTCCCAAACTGTCGACACCGTGTTGAAACTGTTGCTGTAACACTTAATGGCGCCATCTGCTGGATTTTAGTAGTCATTGCTGTCAAATACAACACAGACTACACAAACCAGGTTCATTCATACATTTGTATTTAGAAACGTCAGCCGTGCTTACATCTTTGAGCCGTTTACAAACAATTTCTCCTGCTTTTCTCCTGTTTTTGAGAATACCCTTTCACAGGGCACTGATGATGCTGGCATACATAGACATTTCAGTGCAAGTTTATATAAGGTAGGCTAATTTAGTTTTTGCTTTTCCCAGTAGTGGATCCTGTGATCTTGGTGTGTTCACCTCAGAGATGTATATCGGGTATCAGTGGGGAAATTTGAATTGGCCTTGCTCTCCTCAACTTGTCCAGATGGTGCCAGAGGTTGTCATCTGATGAAAAAAAATAAAATGTAACTGTTACTAACTTATTGTATGCACACAAGAACATTAAATACAAATAACCACAAATAATCATGAAATACCTGAACTGGGAGCAGACGGTTGAGTTAATTGTCCAGCTTTGGCATCTTCCATTTGCGCTTCTCATTTCCGTCGCACACTCTGATTTCTGTCTGTTTACTGCATTATTGGCGTTTGACACACTTATAAATCTCATCGTCTTGAGTCGTAGCACTTGAGCAGTGTTGGTATTGTCATCATACGCAATGGCTCAAAGTTGGACAGTGTTTCCTAGTTCTTTTATGCTTTTCCACGAGATTTATTGTGCTTTCGCTGGCTACAGTTGCGCTGCATTGGGTGGTGCAGCATTTTTTCTTTTTTTTTCCTCTTTACAAATCTCTTCAAACCTAGCCAAACCTTTGCACACTTTTGCAAACCTCTAAAATCCCTAGTAATCTTCTACAAACCTTCACAAACGTCTACAAACTTCTATAAACTTTTACACACATCTACAAACCTTTACAAAACGTCAACAAGCATTTAAAAACCTTTACAGACCTTTACAAACCTCTACTAAACATTCTTTATGTAATAATGATGGGGCATTTTAAAGTATTTTGGCGGCATCTGGTGGTGACAGACATCATCACACCCCAGGTTACCAGTAATTAGGCTTGAGCAATCTTGATCTCATTAACTAGCTGTCTTTATAACACAGTGGATTTTACACAATCCAGATTACACAAGTCAGATTGTCTGCTACCAAACCTAGATGCTGTCCTGTTTTTGGAGGTCCAAACTCCTTTATACACCTTTACAGATTTTTACAAACCTTCACAAACATCTACAAACCATTACAAACCCCTACAAAACTTTATAAACTTCTACAAGCTTTTATTAACCTCTATAGATCTTTACAAACCTTTACAAACTTTTAGAAACCCTTTTTTATAGCAAAACCAAGTTTGTGCTACTTGCAGTCCAGTTCTGTCTTTAAATTTAATAAGATATTTAAAATTAAAGTTAATTATGTTGTAAGCATACCATACACTACAACAGAATGACTAGCAGCAAAAAGCAAAATAAAAAAATTGTAGTGTTTAAAAATCTAATTTTCTATTTTGAAATACTCTATGCATTGTTCTATGATACTATGTGATTTAGCTAGATGGCGTGCTTTGTTTTCTATGCATTTATTCCCCAAATTCCTGTATAAATGTATGTCAACTGAAAGCAAACAGATGTGTTTGTAACACTTTGCAGGCCTCATAATGTATCCCAGCAGTTTGGAGTTTGTTGATTCTTATTGTACTCTTTTGGTGCATGCTTATAATGAAATCCTTTTGATGCTTCCCCGTCTTTTCTTTATTCATTCATTACTCACATTACCACAATTATTTGAGTTTAATATAATCCCCATAAATTCATATTTACAAATCAAAGAGAAAGTTTTGTCCCCAAGGCCCTTTTAATGGCATCTTAAAAAAGAAATATGAATGACCTTTTCAGTCATTTTACTTGTGCTTTTACTTTGTTGGGAAATATGCCAAGTGCAAGTGATTTTGACAGTGGGTGAATTCAGACCACTCTTGTCTCTTCATTCTGTGCCAGGCGCTTAATTCTTGCAAAGTAAAGAGGCTGACATCATTCCCTCCAGATGCTGAAGCTTGTTATTGCTGCCAATGCAGTTCTTGCAGCATGGACTAAACAAACATTTTATGGGACATTACAGGGGCCTTGTCATATTAGTAACATGGTCACTCTGGGTCACTTCTCATTAGGGGTCCTTGTGATTTGTGTTAATTGTATGACATAAATTTGATCATAAAGGATCTTGGCTTCCACATTTAACCCAATCCTACAGTAGAACACACATTTACACACACTAATAAATACACTTCAAGGTAGTGAACACATATGCCCTTGCCCTTGCCATGGGTGCCTAGGGAGCAGTTACACAGAGGTAATGTAGCCTAGTGGGTAGATCCAAGCTCTGCTACATGGCCACTACTGGGTCCTTGAGCAAGACCCTTAACCCTGTTTGCTTCAGGGGCCGTGTTGGCACCTTATGTTGGCTGACCCTGCGCTCTTCCAGACAAGTTGGGATATGTGAAGAGAGACATTTCGTTGTACTGTACATCTGTATATGCATAATGACTAATAAAAAGCAATTTGTAATTCAATTTATATCTTTCTGCTCTTGGCAGCCTTTTGATCACAATCTCTGTGTGCGTTTTTGTACAAAAATAAAGACATACACACAGGATAAATTTAGTATCTCCAATTAAACAGGCGAAAAAGCTAACCTCTAATCAACTGTGCCACCAGTCTTGCACTTTCCATTTTATTAAATAAAAGAAAAACAATCACTATAAACATTTAATAGTAATCAAATTGAAAGTAAAAAACAAAAACTATTCCACAGGTAACTTGTGTAAGAAGTCTGGGACATGACCTGGGCCTAATGATGCTAATTACAGGCTTCATTTTTAGTTTTTGGTAATCTTATTTTGTCAGATGTTTCTGATCTTATATGTAAAATTATAACATAATCAAGTATATGTAATAATATTAAACAGAAACACAAATTATGGTACGTTTAATGATTTGACTGTGCAAAAATAGGAAAGTTCCCAAGTGGTTATCTACATTAGTCTTCTATCATCAGTGTCAATATGTGTCTTTGTTGAAAAAAAAAAAACCTGGCCTGCACCGTACTTTTGGCTAAACTGTTGCTGTAAGAACATAACAGAAGTTGATGGAACAAATGTATTCAGTAATGAGTAGTGTGTGAACTTTGGTGTGAAGATTCAAAGAGGAGTGATGAGGTTGAGGTTGTCAGGCTGGATCTGATTACGGTTAGGAATGGCTGGAAGGGTTTTGTGGCTTTCTTAATCATGCATTCCAGTGTCAAAACAAAACTTAGTTCTCTGGGTGCTGGGACAGGCCAAGCTTAGCTAGTACTAGAGTAAGATGGAGCAACTGCCCGAAGGGGCTGTACTGTGTCTAGACTGGTCGGCCTTTAGGCCTTGTTCTTATTGTTATTATAAGTTCTCACTTTTCAAATAATGAACTGAACAGTTTTTCCAGACTTATGAAAAACAAAGCATTGGATCTCTGATCTGTGTAGATCTGTCCGAAAATAGTAATAATAAGTATAAATAGTATATTATAGTAAATAGTAATAAATAGTAATAGAAAAATAATAATAGCTAATTTAAAGACATAGCACTTGAACATAGTGCACAGTGACAAGGAAATAAAATACTTTTAAAATAAAAGTATTAAAATGAAACATAACATTATGTCAATTTTTCTAATATTGTGTTTTATTCCCCTTTTGCTGCCCAATACAAAACAAAATGTGACTCAGTCTTGCGACACCTGTTTATCATAAACAGAATTAATTCCGTCATCAGATTTGAGTTACAGTAGCTAATCTGTTTGATTAGACCACATAGACCACAAGCTTTCACTGTCTTTGACAAATATAAAGTCAACATAAGAAATAAGTGTCTGTACCCACAGATCATCTGTATAGTAGGTGTTGCTTAAATTAATTAATTAATGTCAGCGCAGACATTTTCTGTATCGTATTGCACCCATGTGTAATGTTTATCATTGAGATTATATACAGTACCTCTAGTTTTTTAAGACTATACAGCTCATTTTCTTCTTCTGTTATTATTACATTCGTTAATAATGCATTTCCTTCCTTATTACATTAACAACAAGGTCAAATGCGATTTTTTATGTGTTTGAACTTGTGTTTTTGTTTACAGTAGTGCAGCTGCTTTAGGGTGCAAGCAATTTCTAGAAGTCTGCCAGCACACCACTGGGATATTATGCACGAGTGTAAAGACCCTTTAAAAAACAAACATATGTATACCAGGTCCTTTCTCTACCTTCTAAAGGCTAATTCATACATATCCATCAAATCGATGCAGGTCCCCTGTGCAGACGTGATCAGGGCACAGAACTATAAAAGGAAAATGACATAGGCGAGGCAATAACAGAAGCATAAAAGTATTAAACTTTCTGTCCTCATTGGAAATTTAAAGCCCATTAATCAGGTTGATCTGTCTTAGCTTCAGATCCGGCTTAACTAAACTCAACACCTAGCTCCTGTTTGCACCTATTTTACACTATAAGCCCTCCTATCCCCCATGCTCATACCTTTGAACTTTATTCTCTTTCATTTCAGGACCAGCCTCTGCCACGAGTCAGTGAGCTGTCCTGTGACACTTCCCATGCTGAAAGGTGATAAGGTGATGGCAGGGTGGGGAGGCATGCCTTGTATGCGGTTGTTCATAGCTTTCTTTGCCTGTTTTGTTCAAATAGGTTAAGGGTTGCTGCGGATTACAGTATGCATGAAAATATTTGGTCCTTTCAGAAAAGAAAAGATGTCAATTTAGCTTTATGGTGATACTGCTTTCACTAAATACTGATATAATAGGGACACATAAATCAATGGCTTTGCACTTGCAAAAATCCCAGCTCTAAATTGGTCTGTGATTTGTAAAACAATCAAATGACTTCTTAACGGATGGATCGAAAGTTGGAATGTTGCATTAATCTCCAACACCCGCCTTTATACATCATATCATAGTGTAACCTAACAAAATGTATAAAGAATTATTAATCATGACATGGCAATAAAATATTATGTTATGAGTATGCTGAAGTAACATGATAACTTTCTGCAAGTATTATTTGCATTAAGGCTTTATGCTGGCAACAGTTTCATTCATTGTTTTATTTTCATATTAGGAACCGTTCTAAATATAACCGTGTATGCACAGTTATTGCTCTAGTACAAGGAAACTTAGCATCCAGAGGAAGCCCATTCAGACATGAGGAGAATATGCAAACACTTCACAGAAAGAATTGGAAAAATCTTATCAAACAGAACAGAGCGTTCCTAAAGAATTTTTTTTCTCTTAAAGTTCTTTTAAGGCACACTAGGCAACCTGAGCACTGTGTTTAGCACCAAGTGGAAGTACCACTCTTGAGCTCTGTTGGGGGAATGTCCCCAGATCATGTCCCTAGTATTTGCTGTAAAGCAAGAGTACTGAACCACGTGTTCAGGTGCTGACTTATAAATTTGCAAGTGCAGTTTTTACTCTACAGACCACAAAGATGGGAACTTTATTCACCCTATACTGACTCATTTAAATATCTAAACCAGTATAAAATAAATAAATTAACAGACAAACATTGCTTAGTGTGATTTTAATGTGTTTCAAGAATACCCCAATCAAGCACTAAAATGCTATAAAATTTCCCCTAAAATTTAATGATGTACACATCTGGTTACTAGAAAGACCATAAAAGTAACATAGCTTTATATTAGTGTTTTAATAGTTAATTTTAGCAGTATGAATGGTACATTATGCTCTCGACATATGAGGACATTGCCAGTAGTGTTTGCACCGTAGGGTGCATGTGGTAGAGTGAAACTTCTGTATATTTGTTGGCTGGTAAACAACCATGCCATCACTGCTGCTACATATTTTATCAAATGACTGTGTGTTCCATTATCTGCTACTCAACAGCATGAAGCAGATTAGCATTTAGCAGGCTAAAATATATTTATTTTTACTTCAAGCAAACAAATCTTTCAGACATAAACACACTGTGCACCTTATATGAAGGAATATGTTTTTTGGGGGAATTTGGGCACTTTGGGGAGGTTCAATGCAAAAGTGAATAATGATACACTAGAGTGAAATGGTGTGCTGTCACCCATTAGAAAGAATGAAGAAAAACAGTGCACTAAAACATCACAAAGAGAACCGAAGAAGCTTGTTAGTCTATTTCTAAAATGTTTACTTATAAGATAAATTTGAGTTGAGTCAAAATTGAGTCAGACTGTATTTGTACCTGATTTATGAAGCTCTGGACAATGCAACCTTTCCACCAAATATTCTTACCACATATGCTGTGAACATTAAAAGATTGCATTAGATGGTTATTAACCCCAATACCTATCAAACCTTTAAAGTGGCATTGTGGCTTATTGGGTAGCACTGTCACATCTAAGCATCCTAAGTTAGATTTTCTGTGTGGATTTTCTCCCTGTGGGAGATTTCTACTAGAGGTCCAGTTTTATCTCATAGTCGTAAAACATACAATCACGCTAAATGAACATACTAATCCACTAGAATGCATAAAGCAGTGCAATGTAGTGTCGGTACCTACAGTGGATGAATATGGAGAGTTGTGTCAGGAAAAAAATCAATAATACAAAACACAATTTGCTTTGGAAAGCGCTAATGCATTGTTCACACAACACAAGCAATCTGTTACTGTGGGTTTCACACTACACAATTCATCACTGACACGTTTTCATCACCAAACAAATGTCACTCCAATTCTAGAGAAACAAACACATACTAATCGCTGAGTGGCTAAAAGTGTTTAGTGTTATAACGAAAACAATGAAAAACTTATGAAAGTATTCTAAACTATTAGGTAAGTGATACTTTGTAGAGTATTGTCTCCAGTGACTATATTGTGACTGCCTGCATTGTGAACACACTTTTAAAAACAGGCGATGGAAATTCATCTCATATGTTCTTTGATTGATGCTGGCTGAACAGTACTTTTCACAAGGATCTATGGGGCCAGGAGCTTCCTGCTAACACTATGGCCTCTTATTTATAGCTGAGCTATGTGCATAATAAGAGTGGAAATGGTGTATATTTCATACTCTAGGCCTTTTGCTGGACCAATGAGAAAAGCAGTCAATCCTAAGAGAAAATTTAGAGGAAATGATTAAGGAAATGTTTCAACCAGTATGATATTAACCACAGACCCATACACCCTGAGAAGCAATATTGAGCAATAGAATACTGCCTCTTTTGAGCTGATATCCAAAAGTTATATTGTGTGCAGCATAAATAGCAGATAGATTTTGTCTCAATAAACATAAGGACATTAATCAAAGTGATCCAAGTGGGCATTGGTAGTAACTAGCATTATTATAGATGCTCCTTCAACCAATGACAGACATTTCTTGTCAGGTAATACGTTACATTTTCTTGCTTGAAAGTCTCATCCACTTTTTCATCTGCAATGTCGGGTTCATATCCTTACATATCTTATTCATTCAACACTTAACAGCGTATGAAAGTGTGCTGGAAGTATGTGGAATGAAAAACACAAGATACTATATTATACTAATATACTTCATTCTGTCCACTTACTTAAGAGTAAGTTGACATCACATGTATGCGTGAGGAATGGAAAAGCCATATGTGTGGTGGGAAAAAATGGAAAATCACTTTAAACTTCCAAAATACGTTGATTGACTAATGTGTAAACATTTCACCTCCACCCCCCAAACAAAATGTAGCATATTACCGATGTACAACTAGACCACTTAATCATGTTCCAGATTTTGAGTATGGTAATGTAGAAGTCATGCCGGATCAGACACGAAACAGATGTAAAGCAGTGCAATGCTTGATTAAGCAGTTTCTCCTCTTTCTCCTGATAGAGAAGCTTTAACAGGGAGTACGGGCTGCCTGAAAAGGTCTCCCCTGGTGAATTTATTTAGTGTCTGTGATTAATGTGCTTTCTTATTGTAGGTTAGAGCAACAGAGCGTTAAAGAAAGTTTTCGGGCATGGACAGCTTTAAGATGGAGCTTTTTATTTTTGGTATATGACTCAAGGCACAGACAAAGCACTAAATCTAAGTTCTTTTTGTTCCTGTATTCATGTGTATGTAATTTGTAATGTAGATATGCTTACATAATTTTTTACACTAAACTTGTTTAAAATGTGGACCGCTGAACATTCTAACTTGGTTTTCTCCAAGGTAAAATACTAGTTTTTTTTGACGTGTAAGTCTGTCTGTGTCTTGCCTATACAAATACAAATTGCTGTGATTATCAAGACATTTGACATACATAATTTTTCCTGTGGAGGTTTATATAATCTTTACAACCATCAAAAAGTGACAAATTCTACATAAATTATTGTTTACAGCACTGCTCTCTGCCGGCAAAGTTGAGGGGATCCAATCAAAGCAAATTCGACTGTGGGTAAGTGGAAAAAAAGGATAATTTGTAACACATACAGATAATTACACTCTCTCTCT
>JAOTRQ010061973.1:0-13455 GCA_028565875.1 Hoplisoma paleatum
TAATAACACACTTTCCATTAGCAAGCTTACATTAGCTCGAAACCTAAACACAGCAGACATACAACGTGAAGAAGAGTGTACTAACACTCACCCTTAATAAAACTGTAGTCGTTTTTACTAGGGCTTTAGTCGGTTTAGACGGTTGTCTTTAAACACGGCACTGAATTTTATAACATGCCTGGTCACTCTCAGATTAGCATTTAAAAGTCACTGGTTTAAAGAATATTATCCTAGTTTACATTAATATATGGTCACAATGTACATGCAGGACTCAAAATTCTATAAAAGCTTAAAAAACATTAAATATTTCTAATGATAGATGAATGTATTGCTAATTCATGTATTTATAAGTAAACATTAAATGCATTATACTATAAATATAGTATTTATAAAGTATGTTGACGTATTGTGACCTATTGCAATTTGTACAGTAAGTGTGTCTATTTTTCTATAACTTTATCTATTTTTGATAATTGTCTTTTGTGTTGAAAATTGGGAAGGAGAGTAACGTAATTTCAATCCTCTGTATCAGCCTTACCACTACGACAAACTTCCTAATATTGTGTAGGGACCCATTCTGTTGCCATGCGACTGTGATGCACTGTGTATTCTGACATCATTCTATTAGAACCAGCATTTACTTCTTCAGTAATTTAAGTTATCCTCACTGGATGAGACCACATGGGTCAGTCTTGTCACCAGTTTACCTCTGTTCTTTCCTTGGACTATTTTTGACCGATAGTCACCACAGCAAACCAAGCACAAATCAAAGCTAAATTCTCTTCAAATGTCTAGTTAATTAATTAATTCAATTAATTCTAGTTAATTAATACAATTCTCAACCAAATTGAACAAAAGACTATTAGGGAAGGTTTTGAGAGAAATCAATATTACACACACAAGAAAAACTGTGATAATAATTTAAGCTATTATCATGCACTCATAATGCATATTTAATCAAGCTTCTGGTTGGATCTTGATAATCCATAACACATAGCAGACATATTTTTCCTTTTAAGGGTTCAGAGCTGACATTCTACAGAGGTGGATTAAGAAACCAGAGGAAAAGAACACATTCTAGCTGTTCCCTACTGGATTAAAAGGTCACAGTTCAGTCTGGATGTATTTTCATACAATAATCTTACAATCCATATTTGGACTAAGCACTTCAGGTTTATAATCCATTTTCGCTGAAAGCTGAGAAGTGTACTATATGTTATGAAAGCATGAGTAAATTTAATTTAATACAGCAACAGATATTACCCAAGCAGTGATATACAATTGTAATCTAAATGATTTAACTACCAGTGCATATTAAAGGTTATTGGCAAAGTGTACACAGTTGTTTGCAATAAACTAACCAAACAAATAACAAAATGTCATGTCATATCTTATTAAGGAAGTCATATTTAATGTTGATGTTTGGTGGGTATCTACACATTTGTGTATGAATCCATCCCATACATGCTGACTGTCTTCCATGAAGTGAATGGGATCTGCCTGCAGTAGCATGTGACATGTCAATGACTAGAAATGTCCAGAAATTGGTAAAGCATGACTAAGAATTCTCAATACAACCCGCCCCCCTTAATTTCACGGCTATGAACCTATTAGAGTGTGTAATAAAATTAGTCAAATTTGCTCACTAAACTTCACAACGGCAGATGTAAAGAAAATCTTAAAATAGTGTTTTGTTTATATATGTTTATCAGATGTTTATCAGAAAGAAGATGAGAGCAAAATGACAAGAGGAAGGAAGAGAAAAAGAATAAAGATATAAAAGAGCATCAGGCTGTGTACAGGATACACAGAACATCCATGTTAGGTATTATTGTAACCACCTGAATGTCAGCCAGTCTATGCCTTATACTGACCCCAAAACGGGACAAAATACACTGTTGTTAAGCATCAGTTTCATTTAAATAGCCATGCATTGATTTTCATCATTTTTGATACAATTAATTTTAGATCTTACAAAATTTAAAACATCAAATACAACATAAATAAATGCAACATATATAATGCATTGTATTTATTCCTTTGCATATGCAATTGTTTCCAGCCTATGCAATTGTTTATGAGAAGAAACGTCTATTATGGGGAGCATGACTACGGTATTACCCTGGGAGGCTGAGTTCCAAACAGAAAACACATTTATAATTAAAACACCAATTCCAATATTATTGTATTGACTATAACATTATATACTATAAAACTATAACATAGCATTTGCTATAACAGCATTTAGACTTCAGGTAGCACTTTCCACACGACAGAGTGTATCAATTGACATACATAATAAAATAACAACAACATTGATAGGTCAGGTACTAGTGTTGAATTAAAATGTCCAGGCTTAATTCTGACATTTCTGTTCAACCTTGAGTTCAAGTCGAGGCTCTGTGAAGGGCACTAGAGTTTCATCAAACCAAATGTATCAATTCTTGTCTTGTAAACCATACGGGCTCTTTAGTTTAACCAAATATCTATGATAATGAATGAAAAGATCAAGACATTAATCGGAAGAGGAGTCGACATCATGGAATCCATTGATAAGTCTCGTAAAAAATGCTGCAATAACTGCTGAGAGTAAAAAAAACATCCACCAAAGTATCAATGTTTGGTTTCATACTATGTACTTGCTTAAAAATTCTATCTAAATAAAAGTCACCTCTAGTCTTAGCCAAGTCTCAACCTATAAATAAAAAATAATAATCAATGTATAAAGTGCGTTATACCAAACTGATGCTGCTGGGGGGAATCTTTACCACAAAAACTGTAGGAAAAACCTGTTAATGGGTTTCATGGTCCTGTAAAACTGTTATTGTTTTAGGTTTATAGTTTGACACTGACAATAAAACAAGTGTAAAATAAAACTGTGAAGTTCAATTAAAAACCATTAAAAACCTATAAAAAAATATAATGCAAAATGAACTTCATTGTTTCCGTACAATTCTTAATCATGTTTCAGGCCTTTCTGTTACATTGATGGTAGACAAAGTATTTACTCAAGATTCATTCTTTTACAATGTTATGCCAAAAAACAGGGATGGACCATATTTTTTTTAAAAAAATCTCTAATTCACCTCACTTGCATGTCGTTGGACTATCGGAAGAAACCGTAGTTCATAGTGTAGCTTTCTATCGTCGTTCTATTTTTTATTTATGTATCTTCAACCATAAGCATTGTTAATTCAAAACGGTGATTCATTATGTTATTATGTAAGCTGTTCATAATGTTATTTAGAGTTTAACATCCAACATTTTTGAATTGTCATATTACTCTATGATACGTTTTTTTTGTCTGCTTTAAATGATTTTGCAGCTTCAGTTGAATTATGGGATACTTTATTATAACATATTGTGCTGTGTTTGCAAACTCAAACAGGACAGCCACGGTAGTACGTCATCCTTGTACTTTTTGCACTATGATTACTATGTCGAGTGCTCTGGTGATTTAGCCACAATCTCAGAACCCGGAGCTATAAAGCAGACATTGTCTCGTATCTGCACAATGTATTTTCTTCAAGCAGAGTGCTGAAAAACCTGCCCTTTCATTGTAAGTGGATTATAAATTAAAAATGAAGAGAAATGTTGACTTTAAAGGGAACACATTTCTCAAATTTTCAAATGTTTAAAGTCACCACTGTATACCGCCACGGGATGGTGTGGAGAACATAATAAGAGGTTTCTCTGTTCACAGTAGAGACTCTGTACCGACATGAAGGAAGCTGTTTTAATTCAGGACACCTACTGGATATAATGAGATGCACCTCTGGCTCAACAACAAGAAGATTAATGAGCAAAGCATGGTTTCTGCAATCTACTATGTGCATGCTACAATCACATGAGTGATGAAAAATGTAGAACAATTCTATTCAGTACAAACTAGATAAAAAAATAGAACTAGAAGATGGGAATTTTTTACTTACTGCTGCCAGTTTGTCGAACCGTGCAAAAAGCTCATTAAGGGTCATGACCAGCTCCTGAGCTGTGCACTGGGATGCCAGACTGGTAAAGCCTTCAATGTCAGCAAAGAGGATGCTGCACAGAAGGAGAAAATAGAACAAACATATATACAGGTGTGAACATCGAAAAACTATATTCTGAAAAGATTGTCTACTAATCTCAAGTAAGGATGTTATTTTCAGTCCCAGCATACAAACCAACAAAGGTATAAATATAGGCTACCACAATTCACCCCTTTAGAGGGGTTCAGCCCTCCGACAAACTAACTGGTTAATGTATTTTATCCCTTGTGGTAAGTAAATCAATACAGGAGCTAAACAGTAGTCAGACTCTGCACTGGTCCACTATTAAAATGTTATGAAAAAACAGACTTCTGATTTTCAGAGACCATAAAACAGAGGTCACCAACCTTTCTGAAACTGAGAGCTACTTTTTGGGTACCAACTAATGCGAAGGGCTACTAGTTTGAAAGACACTTGTGAAATCACAAATGTATAACCTTTAATTACATGTTACTATTAATAATTAATGATCTTCATCTATGTGAAGATGCTGATCATGTAAATGATTTCTCACAATCATTTTCAACAATCATTTAACAAGGTAGGAAACAAATCAATATCAATTGCGACCCGGTGACCCCTGATCTAGACATTCTAGTTGTCCAGCTTACTTAATAATGTAACTCCGGCGGTGCTAATCAATGCCTGGCAAAAAAGATGCAATGTCATAATTTGCTATCATATTTTTGGTCATCTTTCAATCATTCTATATTTTCTTTGATTTTCCCCAAATAAGGTTATCTGGGTCATTATGACCCAGTATGATTTGTATGTTCTCCACGAGTCTGCACTGTGTGCTCCAGCTTCCTCCCACAGTTTAAAGTCATGGCAGCAGATTGATTGAAACTACTGAATTGTCTCGTAGATGCAAGCATCCAATAACCGGAATCTCAAAAGGGTCCTACAGACGGAATAATGCAATGTCATTAGTAGAGAGTCACATGGAGTCATGGGTAGTACAAAATCTTTACCTATACAACCCTCCACTGCTGACCATGATGCTTGCTAACTAATCCAACCATCTGCATGTTTTTGGACTTCAGGAGGTCACTGGGGCGCCCAGAGTAAACCCACTCAGATATGCCAAGAACATGCAAACTCCATACAGAAAAAACTCAGACCGTCCCACCTGGAGATTGTACCCAAGACTTTCTCTTACCCACTTAGCCACTGTACCACCCTCTCAACAAACCTAGCAACAACCAATCATGAGTGAGGGCGAATCAGGCCAAAAATTGTGTAATGGGAACGTGGTATTATGCTTTTGTCAGTTCTGGGAGTCTGTGGCATTCTGGACTTAAGCTTTGATTTTGGTGTTAATGCAACAAGTGTTTTCTTTTAGACCTTTTCTTTAGACTCTTTTCGACTGACTGACTATTACTCGATTAAGTAGAATTGATGCCTTTCCCTCCATCCTGGTGGTAACTTGTGGCATGAACTGCTTTATGTCTCGTCATGTATGCTCTCATAGCAGAAACCAGATTGGTAGTTGTACTCACGTGCCAAAAGCTATTGCACTTTCTCAAATTTCACGTATGCCATTTCCCAGATTCAGTTGACGGCAGGCAGAATATTTGTGATCAAGAAGATGTTTATGATAATGGAAGGGATGTATCGATTGCATAATCTGTCTTCGAGCCCTGTATCAGAACCCTGCTTATTTGGCTTCATTGCTTCATTAACACTTCACTAGATTGCACATCTTGTGATTTAAAGGTCCTTGTTGTAGGATACTGCTCTTTATAATGTTCGTTTCACGTTGTCAAGTGCTGGCTCAAGTGCTTTGGGGTTTGCTTTTTGGAAACTGACATAACCTGCATAAACACAATGTACTATAGAACCTACATAAAGGTAAATAACGGAGCAGCATGAGAGGAAATGCACAATCGTCTTGTTGGTTTGGTAGTTTTTGTTTTGTTTGTTGTGATTTTAATGTCATGATTCACACTTTAATTACATTCATGACGGAAAACGGTTAATCAGTACACAAGTTGTATCTACTCACAAGGTTTTTTAATGTTCTATAACGTTAAGTTCTATAATGGACGCTGTTTTATTGCCAGTTTACTTTAATTGCATGTTTTTTTGGGGGGGAAAGCAAACACCTGTAGTAAACTCACACAGAAAACACCCTTGGGACTGAACCCACAGACTTTTCTTCTGTGAGGTGACACAGGTCAAGCAGTATTTTAATTTTCTTTTCTTGTACATTTTTGTTAGAAAACTACTTCACTTAAACACTAAGATTTTTTGCATCTTTTTAGCTCTTGAAGGCCACAGATACTGATGTGGGCACACAAGACTGGCCCTATCAATTTCCATGTAGATATCAGATATTATTTTGATGAGACTGAATAGATGCCTAGTTTGAATGTCACACATTGCAAACTTGACTATCCAACTGGAAAATCAGACACTCTAAAGACATACCAAGAATGATTTTTATTTGTGTTTGTAGTGTATTAAGTTTATGTAATTAGGAAAATGTAATAGTGTGGCTAGTGTGTTCTTAATAAAATGCCCTCCTGGACATGTCACTCGGTTGGCATCCTGTCGCATGCCATGAAAGGTTATAGGAACAAAGAGACTTTCTTCCTGTCTTAAATACTCCCCTCTCTCTATATAGACAAAAGAGCTTATTTCCTTTTGTTCTCTATGAAAATAAATCAGGGAAGTTTTGCTTAATTCAATTACTTTTGGTTGTCATTATGGTACAAAGAATGTAGGTATTTTGTAACAAACAAATGATTCTTAATGTGTAATTTGTATAAAGGTGTGTATACATACATACAGAGAGACCCAAGAGTAGGAAATGACTGGAATCGGGTAAAATAAATACATGCATACATACAGTGTGTGGAAATTTGTGGTATATTGACAGAGACACTCTGCTTGCACATTCTCTGCTCATTACTTTTTATTTTTAATATCATGATATTATTTCTGTCAATATTATCTAAGACGAAATCCTATTACAATTCTTTTTACTTGGATTCATTCATTTGTAGGCAGTAAGGTGGGAAAGAAGTGTTTTTATTTTAACACGCCATATGATAAAAAAAAGGATTATAATTTAATTAATTTTGGCACTAGGGGGCAGAACCAAGCCTGTAACTCTAGCTGTGTCTAGCCCCTACATCCCACAATATTTCACTAGAGAGCTTTTCATGTGTTTTTATTGCATACCACCTGTATGGCACCAGTGATTGATTGTTGAGTGTGTTTGGGATATATGGACAGGCTGTAGTGGTCAGTGTGGATGGTCAGCGTGTTTCTCAGCTGCCGCTTTAATCCTACTTCATTTAAAATTCCTCAGCCAGCTCGGCTCATCCTTTTCTCATTAAATGAAGGATTAGTGGGGAGAGGAAATGATTGGATTCTGGTGGGGTGATCATGAGGTGGAACCTCACTGTTTTGCACCAGTGGAAATAAAGCTTACTACTGTATGTAAACAATAGTGGTGGTCCACACCATCATTGTCTATGTGGTTAATTCCAGAAGCCAGCTGTCCTGTGTCCACTTCAGTGGAGACCTGAGTTTTTGTGGTAGAGTTTGATCATATAAAGTTGTTGACGAACACTCCGTTGGCACGGTGGTTTAACAGGCAGTTTTTGTTTAATGGCTCAAGTTCTAGCACATTCCAAGACTTGCAAAAGCAACTCCTTACATTTTCTAAACATCAAAAGAGAACACCACTGCAGGTTTTTGAGAACTTTGGATATAAACAGCTGGATTATGCTGTAGCAGAGATCTACTGTTCATAAGTACTTTTGGATTTTGTGTTTCTAGATGTGTTGATCTTAGCACAAGCTGAACACAGTCGATCAAGTTATTAGCTTGATAGCTTATAATTTGTGAAAGTAATTCTTGTTTAAAAATCTTTTAAAATCTCAGCTTTCTGACATATTCATGTTTAATAAACGCTAATTAAATGTATAAACTTGTGGAGGTGATGTGGAACGTTTCCGGCAACAGCTTATTAGCATAATTGACAATTTGCTCAATTGAGCATTCTTAGAATATGTAAATCTGGAGTCAATTAAATTAGTAATAGCGCTTTATGTGAGAGTGATTTTGTGCAAAAAACTTTATGAACATGTTTTGGAGAGGTTTGTAAATGGAAGAAATGTTTTGTAAACGTATTAGGGCCTTAAATATTCTGTTTTAAGGGACCTTGTGTAGGCTGTATCGGTAGATAGTGGATCGTAGATAGTGTTTAATTGCATCCCTAACAGAAACCTATTTTGAAAAGCTAAGTGATGGGACAACCATGAGATGATGCGCTTTTATAACTACTTCTAAAACTGAAACAAGCCACCTCATGTATTTCTTTTTGTTCAGACATTTCACTCCCCTTATCCTGTTAAATGATCATGTTCTACCTTTTTGCCTCACCTAACAACTGCCCAAACATCACATACAAACAAAAGTTAGAGATCTCCAGATGTTATCAGTAGTGCCCTGCAGCACAGCTGCATTTGCACTGCCAAATAACCGTTCTTATGCTTGGAGCAAACTGATCATTTTCTGCTAATTGCAATGCATTTGACCCTGGACTTCTTCCAAACTTGTCGTAACCAATCACCTAAAAGTGAAGTGCCCAGAAGTTCAGTGACCTCCACAGACCCTCTTTCACACGTGTTGTAGCTGACCAAATGTGTCGGGTTTATTTATAAACATTGACACATCAGGTCCATGAAGTCACATGATTTGTCTTTGTGTTATTGTCAGCAGAGGTGATAAGTTCATCAGTTGAAAGGAATCTTTACGGCTATCCACCTTTGGTCAAACTATTGACCGCCTATTGACATTACTCGAACCGTTTATTCAATATGGTAAATGGATTAGTTTTGCTGTTTGATCAACAGATGACTATTTCATTTAGTAGTAACCTTGATAGTAATAAAATTCATTGAGGCTTGATTCTGAGCAAAATATAGCATATTTCATAATACATTAAAACAAATCAGTTCAGAAAGAATTTTAAACTGAAGACATGTACATTCTATAAAATAACATAAATAAAAAATAGGCAATTCTTGCTGTAGAAAGATAAACATTACATGAGAAAACAAAACATGCTTGGTTTAAACCAGTGCTCTTCTAATTACTTGTTCAGTAGTACTAGTATTAAGTTGTAACTAATGTGGCATGATCCTAGTTCTTTCTGTGTAACGTTTGCATGCTCTTCACTTGTGAGCTTCCTCAGACATGAAGGTGAATGTTACAAAATTGTCCTTGACTGAACAGACGGCTCTGTTTAGTTTTTTTTACTGCCTAATCAAGATGCTGATTTAGTGATGTTAGTGAACTGGCTTGCTGTTCGCCTTGTGGAGCATCTTTGTTTTAAACATGTTAAGTAATGGCTGAAAGGTAAACACAATCAGACCTAGCTCTGTACTTTAGATACACAAACGTGTCGTGTCTTCAGGTCATCAGCTTATGTCAGCTTGTCTATCTATTTAATTCCCATCTCCCTTATCTCTTAAACCAATTTGACCAAAATTTAGTAAAAATCCCATTATACATGATTAATTACATCTCTCCACCCCAATATAAAACAATTGAGATAGTTAGTTAGACAGACAGGTAACCATGTACGTCCCAGTTATTGGCTTGTCCGTGACATTGTATGCTGGTTCTGAAGTCCCTGTCTGGAGTCTGGTGTGATGCAGATTTAGCTGTTTTTAATTGATCGGTCTGTTCCTGTTCTTCAGTGACTTGCGTCTTAAAACTTCCTCACGAAACTTGCTGACCTCGACTAACAGCTCCTTATTTCCTACTTTTCACATGATCAGCAATCCAGCTGAGTCAGCACTGAGGGGAACAGAATTTGATTGCAAGCGTCAGTTGACACCCTGTCATGCGAAATGCTGCTCTTGTATTGAAAGTTCATCCCTGACCAGATATTGTGTGTTACATACAGTGCTGTGCAGACAATTTAGGCACCTGAATGTAAAATGTAAAATCATTGGTCTCAGCAATAGGAGACTTCCTCCTTGGACCAGATCTAAAATAACCACAAGAAAAAAAAAATTCTGTAAGGAAAGTAGTTCATGACTTGTGAACTAGTTTAAAGAACAAAGTTTCAGTTCCAGGTTTCTCCAGGGCACCTACGAGGTTTTGTCATTTTAGCTACGTCCATATTGAAATGAAATGGGACCTTGGTACAACATAGAACACAGAGTGCAAATACTAAAATAGACAGTGCAAATGTACCATATAAAACAAATACAAAATTAATTCATAGGAAAAATATTTCTAATCTTAAAATGTAATTAAGAAAGAACTAGAATGTCACCAGATCACATGATTTAACACTATTCTACACTTCTTTTTCAAAACAGCTGTCGGAAACAAATGATTTAAAAGTGCTAGATTGAAATGAGGAGTGCTTGCTATGAAAATGTTTAATGAACAGATCTCAATTGAAAGCATATTTTTAATGAATCTGATTTGTATTCAAAAACACCCCTAATAATAATAATGTCTCTTACTTATTCATATGACCTATAATTTGAGTCTTTTTGACAGTACAAATGGCAGCTGAGTCTTAACAAGGAATGGGAACGGAATAAATTGTTAGATAAATGTTGGATATACTTTGATGGTTAATTCTATTAGCTTGACGACTAACCAATAATATATACAGTATATGTTTATATATTTCCCTAGTGATTTTGTATTTGTGAGCCCAACCCAGAGTTTAAACACCCTGAACTGGGGTTGATCTGAGAGCCCATTACACTGAGAGTGGGAACATGTAGGGCTCATCATTAGCTCTCCCAATGATGTGTACTTCAGGATAAACAGACTCCATAGGAAGATTGGCTGTAGCCACATTTCCACACTATACCCCAGTGCATACGTTTATAGCTCGCTTGATGAATGAATGATTACCGGATGCCACCCTGACCAAGAAACCTCTTAGCAAACCTCTTAGTATGCTGTGTCAAGATGTGTTTTAGTAGTCTTCCTGTATTCTAGCGTATATTAGGCGACGCTTTAGGGCTTGATGTCTGTTGTAAACAGTGTGCTGTATGACTGTCATTGGAATTCACTTACCATAGACAGTGACATCATCACACAATTCAATTGTTGCATAAAAGCGCTTTTATATGATGATACATAGCCGAACTGCTTTTTGCTGGATTTGCACCGATTGGCTTACATAATAATTACATAACAATTTACAGTTTCCTTCCATAGTCCAAAAACATGCAAGTTGTCGAAGCTTGTGGAATGAATAATTATCATGTGTCTGCTATGACTGTAATCAAAGTGTAAAACAAGTCAAAAGTAATATAAAATCTTCATAAAACAAACTAAATTATAATTAAAAAAGTAACTATGCACTCAATAAAGCACTTCTTTAACTCTGATCATATCACTCTGCTAAATGTACATTTAAATGTAATGCATGACATGAAGTTTCTTTAAATATTCTCAAATCTGTGACATGATTTCAAGATCAGTAAGACACGTTTTAGGAAATGGGCCAAAGTCAGTAGAGTGAAAAAGTTTTATATTCGGCTTAATAGGTTTTCACATTCCTTGAATATTTTGAATGCTGAGACAGATACCGGAACTAAGCTCTTATTTAGTGACGTTTGGGTACGTAAGAATGGGAAAGCTCTTCGTATGTCTATAACCTTTCATGGCATGATACAGGACGAGTGGCTGGTCACTTATTCAAAACCACATAAAAACAGCTTATAGCCTAATAAGTGTTTTATCAGGATTGAGTTAAATGTTAGTCTACTCTTTTTTCAAGTAGCTATTTGGAGTTCAGTGAATAGTTGAACATTCTACATTTTGATTCATTCGAAACAGAACAGCTCTTTGGAACCAATTAAATCCTTAAGCCAAGGTTTCACTGTATTGCAAATAGTTCTTAATACTTGTCATTCAACCTGATGCCTGGAATACAATACTGAAAAGTTATGATGGGGCATTCTAAAGGCTGAATTATGCTTCTGCCATTGCATCGATGCCATCGCCTCAAAGGACATTGAATTTCATGAGTTAATCGTTTAGCTCAAGTGATTGATGTAATCATTGATTGACTATATCCTCGTCAATCAGAAACTTTAGATAAATGCTAGGGATGTAACAATTCTATACTGGATTTAGGATTTTATTCACTTAAGTAGAATTTTAATCACTTTTCCACTTAACATAACAATCGATACTGTTGCTATTCACAAAGTTGCCAAATTGGGCATTATTCAAAATGGTTTCTTTCTACCTATAAGGAATTAACAATAGTCACATATTGTATTTATTTTTAAAGGGTATCTGTCATCTGCTTTGAATTTCATTTTGTTTAAAAAATTGTGTTATGAACCCAGTATCGTAAATTGTGTTGTGGTTATTGTAATTACATTTCTAATAAATACAATTTTAAACTTTTTTCATCTCTCTTGTTGTTGCACATCGTTCATTTCTTCAAGTATTTTGAATCACTGTTGCTTTAATCTTAGATTTGCATATTTCTCAGATGATTTAGTTATATTGAAGTGGCTGTGTTTACTGGAGTAGATAAACGCTTTTGTTCCTGTTGATCAAACAGTGCTGGTCTTTTATAGTTCACTTCTCATCTGGAGCTTTTGTGTGAGTGGGATCATTGTTCAGCACTTCCTTCGGTGTACTTGGTGTACTCAGTGTGCGGTCTGCTCATCCAGATGGGATTTCTGTGCGGATTGTTTTGGGACTAAAAATAGGCCGGTAGCATTGTGATCACTGGCGCTGCGTGTTTGGCGTGTTGTTGAGCGCAGGTCTTCCTATACGAACTCCAGGCAGGATGTTTGCTTGCTATCGAACCGTGTTTCAGCCAACCTCCAATGGAACTGCCGCCTTCCTCGTCTCTGACATTACTTGAATATATGTCCACATTTTATGCTAGATGTTTAATACTGTAAGTTGTTTTGTTATTTTAAGTGCACCATCGAGGTAGCCAAAATTTGCAAGTGCATGGTTTGGAATGCACATTTTAGCTCTTGAAATGGGAAATTCATGCAATGTTTACTTCGTTTCACAATGTCTGGCACAAAAACCATTCTTATATTTACATACTTCTATCGAAAACATTTACATATAAAAACTTTTTACATTTATAATTTTGCTTTTTACCTTTAGTAAAATAATGCCTTATGCAGTTCTATCATAATTAGCAAATGTGTGTTTGTAGGGTATTTTATGGTGTAATAAAAGAAGCTTCAGAAGAAAATCAGTCATTACTTCCTCTCATCTGCTACATGTTCAGTCCGATTACTAAACTGGTCGTATCAATTTATTAAATTGATAATTATTAACTTATTACCTTAAATCTTAAATCTTAAATTGTGTATCTAATCTATCTAATCTATCTATCTATCTATCTATCTATCTATCTATCTATCTATCTATCTATCTATCTATCTAT